>JAVHNF010069008.1:0-38374 GCA_034783455.1 Micropsitta finschii | reverse complement strand
GGTGTAGCTCAGCCCTTCTAGTGGCTGTTTGCAATATGAACAGGGAATGGCCTCGCCAGCCAGCTGCAGGTATCTGAAACATCTCCTTTGGTGCTGCACGGTCCTGCTTGCACCAGGATGTCCCTGACCTAAACCAGAGAGGCCCAGACACCTGCTATCCCATTGCTAGCAGATCGAGATTCCATTTTCTGTGTGCTTTGTGGCTGTTAGTCATGCTATGGATGCTTGGCAGATGATGACTAGCCAATAGATAAGTCCCTGTTTTCTATCACAGGTACCTACCGCATAACTGAGGTCCGAAGTTTGGGTTCTCACTGTTCACTAACAAATGCATGTGCACAGACACGCTACAAGCTACAAAATACCAGGCTAGGCTGTCCTATTCAGGTGGATGTGTTCGGGGAACACATGGGCAACGTGCATGATGTCTCCCTCTCGTGGCAAGACTCACCTGAGCTTGCTTCTTACCTTACAGATCTTACCTACGGGTCAACTGAAGGAGCTTGTGTGGAAGCTTCTCATACCCACAGATAGTTGAGAAACCTGTATCGTGACTTGTTACAGGTATGTGGCTGCAAGTGTATGAAAACAGCCGAGATCTGAAAATGTACACAAGGTCATGGGGCTCCAGGGCTGACTTTGAAAGCAAGTGGTGCTTAGTGAAACATTAGAGACTCTACAGTCAGCTTACAGGTACCACCCCACAGTTAACACCCCATCTCATATAAGGGTTCAACACTGTTATGAGGGCTTGAAGTTCTCAGCTCAGGAAAGGCTGGTTGAGGCCAGAGGTCACATTCATGTTGAAAGCCTGGCACAGCTTTGATCAAGGAGGACCCTCAGAAGCTGAGCTAGGAATCAAGCTGCAGCTCCTTCCAACTTCAGGAAACATTCTTTGTCCAGGGCAAAACACAGGTGATTGGCCCAGGGACAATTAAGCAGGGGTGCTTTTACTGATAATACCCCATTTTCTTGCCTACCTAGAAACAAACCAAACAATCTCACACTTTGCCCTAGCACTTTGTTTGCATTAAACAGTGCCGCTTGCTTTTCTAGCAGGTTTGTCAAAGAAAAGAAACCACATTTTATTAGTTCTGGACTTAGTACAGAGCTGGCTTATATGGCTCAGCCAGGGAAGGTGGGGACACATTGCAATAAACCCCTATATAAACAATGCCAACCCTTCCAAAGAATCTGTTCATCCATCCAGGTACTATGTCTGGAATGGGTGGAGCAGTTGTACCCTAAGCCACATGTCATCTGTTAGATCTGGAAGTATCTAGTAGCTTTTAGAAGCTCTCTGCCCTGAAAATGTTTCAACAGCACAGTAAAAAGCAAAGTTAAAGTGTGTCAGCATTTTCCAATGAAATTAAACATTACCAAGAAACCCCCCTGATGAATCACGCTTTGTGCAACCCCCAGCCCATCTCTCTGCTCTCCCCTTCTTTCTTCGTACTGCTCTGCTTTGACTGCAAGTGGTTCAGGGCAGAGGTCTTGTCACCTTTCCATGTCACATCACCTTTCCATGTCACATCACCTTTCCATGTCACATCACCTTTCCATGTCACATCACCTTTCCATGTCACATCACTTTTCCATGTCACATCACCTTTCCATGTCACATCACCTTTCCATGTCACACCCAGCCCTGACACCACCTGGAGAGGCCACCTTGCAGCCTGAAGCCACCACAGCTCTCATTACAGCCTCAAAGGTACCAGTATTGCAACAAACACCTTTGATGGGGAATTCCACTGTTGCTCTTCGAGGAGATTCACAGCCCTCCTTGTAAAGGAAAAACATCCACTCACAGATGCCTCGGGGACCCTGTTGCTTCACACCGCGATGTTACAATCCATGAAGAGGAAGTACATGATGACGCTGAAAGATTTGACCTTGTGGGATCTCTCCATGACATTCCCAACTATGAGGCTGATTGCAAGGACCTGGCCTCCTCAGAGCCTAGCCTGACTGAGATCTGTCTTTCAGACAGGGCTGCTTTGAGTGAACATATAAAAAGTTTGGCTCAGATGGGGAAAGCACTGACAAAGGAGCCAAGGCTACAGGCAATACTAATTCTTTCAGAGTGAAAAAGCAAAGGAAGAACAGGCATTTCATGGAATGCTCCAAGTGGGTGGAAGAAAACCTACACAAACTTGCCAAAATGTAGTTTGAGCAGCAAGGGAGGGGCATTAGGTGTCAGGATAGTCAGGCGGCTTAAGAAGGATGAAAGAACTTGACTCACCCAGAACTAGCCTGGACAAAGCACTAGAGAACATGCTGCAGGAGATCGTGATGACCTAACGGGACATTTGTACCCTAGTGTAAGTTTCTCTCAACGTCTCATTCAGTAGTGATGAAGAACACAAAGGGATAATGCAGTGAGGTTTTGGGGAAGATGATAAGCTTTTCTTTGGGTAGACGCATCAAACTGCTTTGGAGAACAGGAAGATGTAGTTATACATGACTTAAACCAGTTTGTGAGTGTTGTCGGTAAACTCACCACAGTAGGCATAACACATCTATTATAGTTTGGGGAGACCAAAAATCAACCCCTATCTCTTCAAGAGAAGACTTGACCCAACTCCAACTTACAAGTGAGCACCTCAAGCACCAGAGCAGCTCTTTCAAACATTGCTTAGAACTTCTACTGCTGCCATTATGCCAATGTGCGTAAATGATTTAACATGTGGTACAGCAGAGTGAAGAACCAGATGTGCTCATTTCCAGGGGAATGTCCTAACTCTACCGGAACAGAGTCATTCTCTTGTGCTCTCTGTCTCTGTGACTAATTCAGTGTTTTATATGATGTGGAACAACTCCAATTGGACGAGCTGAGGAAGAACCAAAATACCCTGTAGTTGTGGTGTCCATAAAGCCAAGAAGTAGAAATGTGGGTTCAAATAAAAGGAAAGGAATAAAATATGAGTTTCTCATATCCTACGCAAGTGTTTTATCCCTCAAATATTGATTAGGGAAGGCAAAACTTCTAACAACTCCTGCTCTGTTCTGCAAAGCTAGATTTTTTTTGCTGTTTTTATTGAAGAAAACCTTCTATTTCTGGTTTCATTCAACACAAAAGAATATTTTTTTTTTTCAGCTTTTGGTCTCTTTAAGGCTTTTGTTTCAGCAAGAAAAACTGAAAATATTTAAAGATTGGGCTCAGGCTGATCTTCTTCCCCAGATTTTTCACTTAGGTTGCCAAACCAAAAGCATGGATTGTCCCCCATGACCCTGCTCACACTAATCCCCGCCCCGCCACCACCGAGACAGCACAGATAGTGCATGTTGATAGCTCCTGAATGCTGGATGCTTCCCACAGCCTCCATATACCTATCCTGCCTACAGGCACATTTAACATTTCCTATGAGAAGTTTGACCTTGCTGTCCTAAGCATCAGCTTATTTTTCCATGCTGGATGCCTTTTCCATGCTGGATGCCTTTCCATTTTTTTTTTTTTTAAAGGCTTTTAGGGGAAAAGGACTCAAGTGATCTCAGAGAGGTATTTTGGAAAAAGTATTTTGTGACAGTACTAACAAATGTGTATGATCATTCTGTTGCAAAACAAGAGAGCTACCCCTTACAAGATTAGCCAAAAAGTACTCTGGAGGTCAAGAGAAAGTCTTCCTCCTGATCGTGGAAATACTTTGCCAAGTCAGAAGCCTCTGAAAGTCACTGTTGGTCCATAGCCTTTCAGAGAAAAGCAGAAAAATGCTCTGAAGAATCCTTCTTCATTGAGCATGTCCAAACCCAAGGCAGGTCTGCCCCAAACACAGGGAAGAGGTAGCTAAGGAGTAGTTTTGCCTCTGATCATTCCTCCGTGTGAGGGATTCCTCTGAGTGGTGACGGATTGCTATGGCACCAGGCACATTAGGACTAAAGGCAGGGAAACGCTCCAGCCCTCTCAGCATTTCTGCTGGAAGTCAGGCCGTGTGGAGGAGGAGAAGGAATTTGCCAACTTGAATGAAGGGGAGGAGAGGAAAGCAGAGATGGGCCAGGATGGGGGGAAGACAGAGACACATTAAAAACAGGATGGAGAGCAGATCAGAGGCCAAGGCTGGAAGCAACACAAAGGGCAAGGAAACTGGAGGAGAACCCCATTTCCACAGCCTCAGCATCCACATGCCGTCTGCTGGATGTCGCGAACTTACTGACATGGGAGGCGAGCAAAGTGTGCCCTCCAGCAGTGGCTGGTGCCAGAGGATAATACCCACCATTGCTGTGAGCTGCTCAGTTCACATGGAGACAACAGACCTTGTGCTGAGAAGTGAAGGGTGCCAACTGCAAATGAACCATAGCCTCCATCTGCCGAATCATCCTGAAATTGAGTAAGTTACCTGGAAAAAAAGCCCCTCTAGACTCAGAGACCAGTGACACTGGGCATACAAAACTTTGGAAATGGCTGCCCAGAGAGTGCCTGTGCCATGCTAATTTGGCTCCAGCGTACGTCTGCCTCACAAAACAAATCTGTAATCACAGGATCGCCTGCAGTTTTTCTCCCACAAGACCTGTGCCCTGCTCAGTCCTCAGGAAGGTTCTGCTCACTGAATGCAGCATTAGTCATCATTTCTTTTCATTATCATTCAAGTTGCTTCCCTGTTCCCTCCTACTCTCTTCCCCTTTATTTAGTATGCTCCATCCAACTACTGCCAGCATGGATTACACTGGAAGTACCTAATCTTACTGTCCTTACCACTCTCACAGCCTCTGACGTGCTCAGCCTTACATTTCAGCGAGGCAGGGAAGAGCTCCTCTCCATGCAGCAGATGGGGGAGGGAGGCTGGAAGAAGCAAAGAGCCTTAACAAAGTCACAGAGAAAATCTGCAAGAGCAGGGAGCCAAACATGGCTCTTCGACTCCCAGGCTGACCCCCTGCCCCAGAGAGATCCCTTCTCCTGACCTGCAAGAGCAAACTTTAATCTCTTCCTGAAATTGTTTCTGGTGTTCATCTGTGGAGCTGGAATGCTTGGCAAGCACTGAATTAATCTTCGCAGGATGACTGGAAGAAGGTTTTCCTGAACAGACATGGGAAAATAAGTGAAGAGAAAATTGGATCTGAATGTCTACTCCTTGTGGGTGCCTGTCTCAAGGCTTGGTGGTTTCTGTTTTCCCACTCATCCCTGCAGGGCACAGGGGTATCCACAGAGGAATTCCTCCTGGTCTCCTTCTGCTGTTGGGAACACAGGTCAGACCTCAGGGCTTGAGCTAAGCACCCAGAAAACGACACATACAAACTCAGCTGCCACGCGAGTACATTTTGAGCTCAACACTCTGGAAAAGCATTGAGAGGAACAGAGTAGTAGAGGCAGAACAGGATCCAGTTCTCCAGGGCAACACTTAAAGACTTAGCCATAAAACTATTGTGATTTTTCTGCAATTACCTGCCTCATTTACTGCACACCTTTTAATTTTGACAAACAAACAAAGAGGAAGTCCTATAGGCAAGAGTATACCTTATTCCACACTCCTGATTCATGTCCCAAACATGCTGCATCTCTGTGCACTGAATGAGGCAGACATGCTTTGTGAAAAATAGGTATGATCGATCCTTCAGTTAGATACAGCATTGAAATACACATACAACAGGGGCAAGGCTGAAGTGCAGAGACATTTCTTACATTCTGTGTGCTAGATTTTGCAGTTAATAAGGAGTCTAACTCTAGGTTTGTTTTTACTGCACTGTATTGGCTCATATGGCAGAGTCTGCAGCAGTATCTGATGTGTAACATGTACGTTGCACATGATCAAAGACTTGAGTGTCATCTTCTTCCCTGGAACAATGACTGCCTAAAGCAGCAGGAGCAGAAGTTATCTAAAGGTAGGGTTAAACAAACCTCCTTCTCCCCTCTGGGGAGAGTAAGCAGTCCAGGTGAGCAAGGTAGGAGGGGAGAACAGTCTGCTTTGTGCTAGGCAGGCAGAGAGCTCCACATAAAAGCACAGGAGCTTTGCAGAAGCATGTCCTGACTCCCATCACTGGAGACTTAATGATGGTAATTCCCAAAGGATGATGCATGCTGACAGGCTTTGACACAAACTACCCCAGGATAATATTAATATGTATTAAAGGCTCAGGCAACTTTATTGGGATGGGCTTGATCAGAAACACATTTCAACAGACCTTTATCATCTGCCGGAACATAAGTAAGGGAGGGAGGGAGAACATATGAACAACCTCACCTTGCTTTGGGTAGGTTTTAGAGACAAACGAGGTTGATCTGTGAGATTAACTGCTCAACTCAGACACTGGACCAAGAACCTTGGATGCTCCACCAGGAATACGAATGTCACCATGGGGTGGTTAATGTCAGAGTGTCTGCATGATCAGCATCCCTAACCCTCCAACATGTGGCCTTTTGCTGTGCATCTGGAACATCCACCCCTTGGAAAGGAGGGGAGAGGTGCTTAGGGAGGCAGTGTGGGGGCTCTACTGTCACAGCACTGGGGGAAGGGGGAGTGGAAGAAAGAACCACGGAAGCCTTTGATCATGTGTAATGTTAATGCAAGTGTTACACATCAGAGACTTTGCCAGGGTAACTAGCATATAAACAGGAGCCTAGTGTTAACAAGGAGGACTGCTTGAATATGTTTGTACATTTCTGAGTCAAAGCAATTTCCCTACTCAACAATACATGACACAGTGGAAGAAGCTCAGAAATAAACCAGCCCGACATGCTCAGACCTTTAATATAATTTGGCTTCTTAGAAGTAATTAAATGTTACTTAAATGAAAAAAAAAAAAAAAAGAAAAGAAAAAAAGTCCAAGTACTTGGGAAAGGTGCCAATTTGACAGCTCTGGAGAATGAAATAATCTAATCATCCCCAGAGCATGGGCAGCAGCAGGACAGGCTTCCCTAACTAACATGCCTCGAACGTGACCTGGAAAGGCTGTTGATAGAAATGGGGTGTACAATCTCCGTGGTCTAATGACTCCTGGCCTTTTCTGCTGAGACAGCTAAAACAGCCAAGTGCCAGCTGCGGTGGGGATACAGACACCTGTCCGGTGGGAATGGCACCGGGACCTGCCAAACTCCTGTCACCCGCTAGCCCTCCACTGCAGCACAGCAACTCTCAGCTCATTGCTCAGCCTGGGAGCGGGGGCTGACTGCAGCAGCCCTATGGCCTGTCCCACCTTGGACATGCTCCACTCCAGCCCACGGCATGTAAACAGGAGGTACTGTGTTTAGTCTGCAGGTTTGGGCTTTCACTGCACCAAAGCTCAGCCTCAAGAGAAGGCAGTCGCTGGCTGCTGCAAAGCCAAGGTCAGGATTTTTCAGGCTCTTATTTCTCCACAGGAGGAGATGCTTGCCATCTCTCTTTTCTCTCTATGGTCCCTCCATTTACTTGTCTTTGCAACAAGCCCCTGCATTGCAGTGATCTGCTTTCAGCCATCAGCTCTCCTTGGAGCTCATCGCTGCGCCTGGGGTCCCAAGCAGGGGAGGAGGAAAATCCTCTCTGGGCCTTGCTGTGAAAGCTTTGCAGGGCTTGCCAACTCGGCCAGCCCAGGCTGCAAGGGACTAAACCAAACACAGCTCGCCTCCTTGGAAATTTTATGTACCACAACTTCTTTTACTTCTGAAGCAAGGCCACATGAACCTCCCTCCTCTGCTCACAACACCACAAGGGACTGCTGAGCACAGATGAAGCCTCCCATTGCATATTAAGTCAAGAGCCTCAGACGCTCCCACATGTATCTCACAAAACTGGGTGATCCTCTAGCTGTCCCGTGCTGCTTTTAGCTTCCCTTCCTCCCCTACCCAGTCTGTCCTCCTTCATGCTCATCACAGGACAGGGCAGGAGCCAGCAGTGGAGCCAGTCATGTCAGATGAGATCCAATACATGGACCTTGTGTAGGAGACAAGCAAGGAAACTTGCTTCTCTTTGCTGCTCAGAAGCTAGCAACTTTCCACCTTTCCCACCAACCTACTCCAAAAATCTTCCATAATTTTCCACCAAAGAAACAGACATGGAAGCAACCAAGCTCGTAAGGGTTAACATGTCTGAATGGTGACCTGATCATTGCCATTATTCACAATTTAGAGGTTACCTGACTACTCTGCACATCAATACATTTCAAGATGTGATGTAAATGCAAACAAACACTTATGTTTGGAGTTAATACAGTCACAAGATCCTCTGTATCATGTGTTGGCAAGCACAGGGACCAACAGCAAATGACCCACCCTTAAACCTGACCCTTTGCTGTTAATCATTAGAGGAGTGTTGCACTTTCCAGTCAGTACAATCAAAGCACGCAAGCTCTTTGAAAATCCCTACACACAACATGATTCTAGCCAAGATCAGCTCCTTTACAAGTCATATAGATTTCAAGGTATGATGTCCTCCAGACATATGAACACGGGCAGTGGAATGCCTTGAAAACAAGTCACTGGAAGGTTAACTGCAACACTGCAATGCTAAAACAAATCCCTGCCTTCAAAACAGAAGTGGAGGCAGGAATGCCACGATAACAATGAAGGCAGAGACTTAGTGCATGCATATAGTCCTGCAGAGATGGGCTTTTCAGCATAAACACATTCCTCAAAGCTTTTTTATTTTTGCAATATGTTCATAACCATGAAGAAATTCAAGGTCAGAGTAGTGATACACCATTGTATCATTAGTGCATCACTGCTCCATAGGGCTGACCCTCAACATTAAGCAGATGGGGAGCTTTCAAGGAAAAACCTGTGATACAGAAAAACTGGGTGCAGAAAATGTGTGGGTGCTTTCACAACCACGAGCTTTTGTCAAAGAATCCATTGGAAAGAGCTAAAACTGAAAGAAGCAGTGCTCTCTGTGCTGCTCCCCTGTTAGTGATGATGTAAAACCGAGATCTTGGCTCTGCAAGATCACAGTCCCACAGCTTTCTAGCTCTTCTGCCCTGGCTCCATTCTTGTTTAGGTCATTCCACTCTGCCTCCCCAAATTCCTTTCTGGAAGAAATCAAGAGTAAATATTGCCTGTAAAGTGTCCGCTGACTCCACAAAATGGACACTTGCATTCACAAATGCTTTTTTAACTTTCCAGCCACTTCTCATCAATTTGAGTTCCATTAATATAAATAGTTAACAGTTCACCATTATTTTTTGAGTCCATAATTACTGAAAACATTATGCAAGAGCTATGTGAGACGGTGAAGCAAGAAACACACGTTTGTTACACTTTTAAACCATAGAAGCCCTTAGCAGGATCAGTTTTAGGACACACTAAAGGAGGAAGGGTGAGAAAAAGGAAAGAGGCTCTCTCACTTGTAGCCAAGGTCCATGTGCTGCATAGGGGTGCTCTTCTGTAGCAAAGGCTCCTTCTACTCCCGTTGATACAAACGTGATTGCTGTATCCCCTGTAATACTTTTATATGTAAAGTGCCGTCCATGTAAGAGCCTTCCCCTGGGGAATAAAACATACGTGTGTGAATTGAGAAGGTGTGAGCAGCAAACAACAGAATGATGAAGATCTGTAACTTCTGCCATCAGCATGAGAAACCTTTCTGAAGGCAGCAACTATTAATTTTTTTGCAACATATATGTATGATTTGCTCCACAAAGCAGGTCACAAGCCTCCTGCTGAAGCTGGGAATTCCCCTTTACTTCCACCCTTAATCTCAGGGCCTTGTTACAGAACTAGAATATATCTAAAGCTCACTGCATGCCTATCGCCATGATGAGGTGCTGATGTAGGTAAGGGCAGGGGACTACCAGTCCTTCAGTAAGATGAAAACTGGAGAAGGGAATCCAGACTCTGTATCATGTGGGAATCTGAAGATGAATTTCTAAGCAGGCTTATCGGTGGGGCTAAACTTACCTACTGTGACAATACCTATTAATCCATTGCCCTGGTTCCTTATAAACGTAACCTGTATTAAGCAAATGCCTAGAAAACATGCATACCTGACCATCTAAAGCATCACTTCCCTTTTCTTAACGTCAGTGCTTTCCACAGGGAAAATGATGGTTCTGGTATTTAGGCTCAGAGCATGTGTAACACGCATGCGCAGCTTCCAACATGCAAGGGGGAAAACTTCAGGTAAGATATATTGTGCCTAACAGATCCCAGTCGCTTCATGAGTTACTGCTGGTCAGCTGAGATGTGGTAACTGATGAGACAGACAATTCACACAGTTGTGATGTAAAATAAAATATATTCATGTTAACTATCCCACTGGTTTCTCAACAGGCACAGGCAAGTGTGTACCAGCTGCTGATAACTCTGATACTACAGATGTGTAACTCATTAAGCTAAAGTAACTCAGTCACCTACGACCATTTGTCTTAACCCCACAGTTCATCTTTATGCTAAGGACTATGATATTTGCCACAGGTATTTTTAAAAATACTGCTGACTGGACTGTGGAAACTCAGAAAAGTCACTTGCAGTGGTATGCGGAGCCTGAACCTTCAAAAGACTGTGCAGAGTACACACGCGATGTTTTTGCTCCTTCTGTCACGTATGTGACATAATTTGTCTGAAAAACACACTTGCATGCATGAACTGACTGCAAACAGACTTTGCACAACTACTTGTGTCTGAGCCCATAAGCCAGAATTAACAACTTAAGCGATTTCTTTGACAGAGTACGTTAAGACATCCCTTCTTCATCACAGAGTTGCCAGCGTTACATTAATAAACCCCCCCATACTAACCCTGTCCTGTTTCAGCACTCAAAATACACTGGAGAACATAAAAAGGACGAGAAACGATCTTACCCTGATGAACGCACATGCAAAGAATCATCTGTTTCTAATGTGTTTTGGCAAAATATCTCAGCTCTGGCCTTTAAAGACCCATTGCATGCATGTCTGTATGGTGAAACAACGCCACAAGGCAAAAGCAGCATGTTAGCACAAGCTGAGGAGGAGGACAGCTTCGCTCACCTTAGACAGAGGGGAATGAGTGCTCCGGACTCCTGGTTAAATTTCAGGTGTACGCTCTCCAGCTGTCTTGTGCGGATTAGCTCATGAGGAATGATAGCTGCTGAGCTCTCGCTCTCTAAACTGTCCTTACGGCTTCTGAGAGAAGAGACAAAATGCACATATTTAGGATCTCAGTGCTGTGTGCTTTCTGCTGAGTTTCGGAGCAATTGTGTGAATGCTGAAGGACACAGGAGAAAACTGTACAAAGGCACATCTGAGTTTTCAGCACTCCTACAGAGACACGGTCTCCCTCAGACCCAGCATGCAGCTCTTCACCTTGATTTGACGACCCAGGATCTGAACTGGCGCACACACACATGCATCCCTTCCCAGCATACAAGAACTAAAATTTCTGGAAAGAACTGGAGCAAACCCACGTTCTCCAAAACCCCTTAAAATGGCTTGGAAGAATTACCAGGTGTGCCCTCCCTCCTGCTTTTGCTTTACCTGCAGGATTTTTAGGCAGTGGCCTGCAGGACAGAGTTGTCCAGTCCCTGGTGCCTTTGCTTGAATATCTTTGAGGTCTGAGGCATCCCTAAGTCATTTCTTTGCACAGTTCAACTAAAAGGTTTTGAGAACCCTCCTCTTCCACCAGCATCAAGTGCAACAGCCAAAAGAGGGACTCTACAAGTGACAAGTAGGACATCTGAAGATTGTTTCCCCTTGTAAGCGGAGCTGCTTTAAGACAATACAGCTTTGCTTTCTTATTCATTCATTTCTGCAAGACCAGCATATTGTGAAGCTGGGACTAAAGGTCATGGCGTTACATAATTAGGAAGTTTGCCAGAAGGAATCCTCTAGATAATCCAACGGCATATCTCTAAATACTTGACCATAAACACTTTATATGTCCAAAGAGCATCAGCGTGATCCCTTGATAGTCCAGAACAAAGAAAAGGGGGGTTTACAATTTCTGCAGATGACAGACTGCTGTGATGTGTCTGACATGCGATGTATTTTTGCCACCTGGCGTTCCACGTGAACATAATAGAAGTAAGACTTTGTTAAGGTAGTTTCTGGAGCACAGAATCACCACTGGAGGAGAGGGAAAGCAGTAAGAAACTGGGAGATACCACACTGCAATGTGTTTTCATCGTGTCAGACAGACAAAAAGCCAAACAAGGCTATAAGGCTGTGGCTCCATGTGGGAACACTGGTAAACATGGTCTTTCCTCCACCCAAGAGGAACCACTTTAATGTACATCTGGAAATGGTCATAAAGAAGCAGCTTGACCCTCACAAGCTGACTTAAATCACACCTTTACTTGATTTTACATTTGGGTGCTGTCCCAAAATTACTCCCATCCACCACTCTCACAGTAATATCTCACTGTGGCTTCCAAAGCAGATCAGCATGTTGCTTTGCCAGGTCACCCGGACCTAGGTGAGCCTTTCACCCAGACCGCTGAGCTACCCACTCTGAAATGAGGATACAAGCTAAACTCTGATATCTCACAGTGCTTTCCTGCAAATACTCTGCATGGCCAGGTCAGAAACACGAGGAGAAAAAATAAACCAGAGCAGCTCAGCTGCCTGCAAGACAAAAAAACTAAAACATGTCCCACGTTCTGCCTTGGCAACACACAAAAGCAATGTGGGCCCAGCAAGGACACAGTAAGTCAGGACACAGCTTATACACAGGGTGGGCTGATGGACTGACAGTCAGCAAGAGCGTCAAGTTTGGTGGCTTAACCCTGAAGCAAAGACACAACATGCTTTGTAGTCTATAGGTGGCACTTAAAGCTGTGTTTAATCTACTTCAGCAAACATTTTACAACTCTTTGTAGGTGGGGTCTTCAAAGAGTGGAGTGGGCCAGCATTTTACAGGCTGATTACCAGAGAAGTGCAGTTACAGTTGATTAATGATCAGTTGACCTTAAGCTAAGCTCTGCCTCAACTTCCTTATCAGATCTTATATACACAGTGAGCTGTGGGAAAGTCAGCCTGTGGTCTACGGCTTCCAATCATTCATTTATCAACCCCTACCAAAAGGGTCACCCATTAGCAACGCATGATTTTCAAGCAGGCCATAATCTTGCAACTCTGAAGTTTATGCACCCTGGAGCAAATCAGGAGCTTTACAGCAATATTCTGGCTATAGACAAGAGACCGTGCCCTTGTGACCTGGACTGTCTAAATGTGCTGGGCACATCCCCTTACAACCTCTCAGGCAACTGCTGCTGTAGGTAGGTTTATTCTTCAGAAGGACAGACACAGGGCAGTTCCCCCTGCCCCTGCGCTCCAAACCTCCCTAAGCTAAAGGTGGGATTTCAGGTTCCCACTATGCTATCCAGTGCAGCTGCCAACACAATGGGGCTGCAGTCCGGAGGGGAAACAGCCTCCGGTTGCTAATGCAATAATAGGAATGACGACAACATTCTGGAGGCAAGGGGCAAAGCTTTCTAAGTCTTATTAAAACCAGTAAACGCTGTTTGTCATTACATGCTCAAGAGAAGATGTTGACTAATGTGTAACTATCAAACGGAACTGTCATGACTTTAAGGCTGTCAATAATTATGACTTCACATTAATAAGTAACCAGCCCTTCTGTCAAAAAGGTGAAGGAGTGAAGCAAAATAGCTGTTAATACTATGAATGACATGAAAGTATTAATCCTTTCCACAAAACCTTCCCAAAATAGTCACGGTCTCTGTGTTTCTCACACAGTTTCAGCTATTTAAAGTTAAGGGTGAAACTCCAATAGCAGAAACCAAATCACAGTCTATCTAAGCTAAACCTTTCTATACAAGAGTTGTGTGTTGTGGACTGCGCGTAACACATTCAAAAGGCCACAGCGCAATTACTTGCAGACTCTGGAATATGTTGCATGACACAGGGACTTGGCATGACCCCTTAAAAATTCTCTTTTGGGGAATGAAAATCCTTCCAAAGGGCGATGGCCCAGAGGAAGGGTCAGCAGGACTTCGAGGTTGTTATTAATGAAATGTTCATGCCATAACACACATTGCCATCCACAGCTTGTAGTTATCAGCCTCAGAAGAAAATGTAGAAAAAGTTTGCTTTCTAACACTAACATCCCTGGTTTTACAACTGTCAGTTACCCGTAAGCCTTTGCTTCCTCTACCCCATCACCAAATAAATCAGCAGCAAAAGCCAGCGGAGTTTTACTTGTTATGACTAAGATCTAGCTGACTATCATGTAAAATGCTGCAAACTTTGTCTATTCCAGATTTAATACTTCATCCAACCCACACAGAAAAATTCATGTTTCTCAGTGTCCAGAAAAAACAAGTCTGGAAAAGCCAGGCTGCTGCATTAGGAAAGGCTGTAGATTTAAATGGAAGCAGCATGCCGGAAATGCCCCAGTTTAAGGACTGCACATCTCGTGTTTTGTGAAACTGGAGGGGAGCTGGAGGAGATTAAAGCACATTTCCCTCTGATTGGGAGCTGGTGGGAGGTGTAAACGTGGGCAGTTGTCAGATTAATTCTTTAGATGATTACATTCTTTTTGTTTCTTTAAAGCTGTTTGTAGTTGGGTTTGATGTCTCCTGTTCTGGGCAAGTGTATTGCTGCAGTTACCAAGGTGACTTTAGCTGACTTTCAACTATTTTTTCCAGCTTAGGTTTCTACCAGTAGTCTGCTTCTGGGCAGAGGAGAGAGAGGGAGGAAATGAGGTTTGTTGGGGGGTTTTATTTATTTTTAAATCTCATGAATGCTGATTAACAGCCCATGAACTTAAAGCCAAATCTGATTCTTTCCCCTTCTTTCAAGACAGGGGTTGTCAAACCTTTGCAAAGGTGTCCAATGTGGCCTGCAGCTTTCCCAGACCGCTGTCAACAGGGACAAAGGGCCTGAGGAGACTACATGTCCCAGCGTGCTGTGCTCCTTCTCAATGTGTCCCACACACTAGAACCTGCAGTCTCCCAGGGCCCCTGTCTTTGTACTAAAGATGAGGGTGGCTGCAACCTCCTTAAGTTGATGGCAATTACCAGCAGCCCATGGGGCTCCTGGAAAACCACCAGTGCAATCACTGGGTTGCACAAAGTTTGGATGTCCCCTTCTTCGAAGCCATGTTTATAGCAACCTCTTCTCAAGCAACCACTGGCAGTAATTGTATGGGATTCAAGAATATCCAGGCTGAGTGGATTAAGAAAGGTTTATTTATTCATGCATTTGTGTTTTGCTTTATGATCAGTGTTTGATCTCATGGATCTGTCACAGAAGGAGGTCTCAGTTCTCTTCCAAGCTCTGCCACTGACATGGGGCATAATTTCTCTGTATTTCCAAGTTACCCTCCCAGGTACCAAAGGACTTACTGTTGGAAGCTGGCTATGGCAAGGGCTCTTTGTAGGAGTGGGTGCCTACTGCACCACTAACCTGAGTTAGAGTCACTGCTCCTTGCTTTCTCAGTACAAACCTCAGCAAACGCAAACCATCAGTGCAAGCTTACACAGCTGGGAGAAAAAGGCTGAACCACTTCCCCCCCCCCAGCCTTTCTTCCTTTCCCAACCTCTTCACTTCCTAACGAAGATACAGTCAAAGATCACTTTAGTGCCGGCAATCTTCCAATGTCTTTCCCACAGTCTCCCCTGAAGGGCAAACCAGCAGTTGTGGGAAAGAGCCCTAAGCATCTTGGCAAACAAAGTTATGGCACACGTCACAGATGCACAGAGGCAAGTGCAGGAATGGGGAGGACACGGTTACACAGCTCCTGCTGTGGTCACATTGAGACAAGGCTAGCTGGACTGTTCGGACCCGAGTGCTCGTCACCCTGGTTAAACCAGACAGTGAAGATGTTCTGTGTGCATTTCCTGGCATGGAAGGGCTCCAAGCACAATGCCAGAAGCATCTTGCCACTCACACATCCCTTTGGAAAGCTGCATAGTAACTACTGTCAGTGCTTGCAGGGGACCAAGACTGTTCCAGGGCTGCAACTGAGCAAGGATTGAGAGATTTAGGCTCGGCCACTGGCACCCTGCAGACTCATGAGCGAAGTTAAATCTTTTATGTTTCAGGTTCCCCGTCTGTAAAACTGAGACGTTTTTCCACGTAGAGATGTTGCAAGGATTAAGTCAATGTTTGCAAAGCACTTTTGGATTCTTAGATGGGGAAAGCTATACAGAAGTGCAAATTATTGCATGGTGGCCGTTCTGCACTTCTTCTGACACTGGTTTTCCAGACATTTACTTTACTAGTTCGCAGGCTTGTCACCCAGCACTCAGCCTCATGCTAGGAGACACTCCCTAAAGTATATTGCCTCCCCCCCATTTAGCATTCCTTACTTAAGCAAGACACCACTGAATGGCGTCTCGATGAGAGAGAATGCCTAAATAAGCAGGACTGGATTGGAAACTTACAGCTTAGTGGCTGCAGAATCAGAAAGTCTAGCCAGAACCAGATAGTTTCAGAGAATGCTGAAATGTTCCCCTTTATGTAAAAGTTTGCCTCCAAGAACTGAAGACAGGAAACCAGCTACACAGACAACAACTCCCCTCCGCCCAAGGAAAGCAGCAAACAAAATCCAGTGCAACTGGGAGAAGCAAAGTGCAGACTGGCCTTGAAGCAGATCTTACATCTTGGTATTACTGTCAGAGCTTTCAGAAGTGCTGCTCAGATGGAGCTTGTTAATGTGCATTAACCCAGTGCTACTCACTGAAAGGAGACATCAGCATGCCCTATTTACCAAGTCAGAGGACCTGTATGGGCAGTGTACTCCATCTCTGAAAGTGATGCCTCTGTTACTCATGCTCTCCAAACCAGGCACACCTTGTGACAGTCTGGGGTTTTCCCGGGAGGACTCCTGGAGTGACACAACTCCTTCTTCCCACAAGGGAATGGCAACATCCTGAGATGCTCAGGGTGCAGGGCACCAGGAGGTCACAGCCAGGACAGTTCTGCCAGCCCCACCTGCCGGAGGGTTGTTCCCTGCTCCCTTTGCCAGGAGCCTGCCTTCATTTCCGCACACAGCTGGAAACTGTTCAGGGCTGGATGGAACCAGCAGATGGTCACAGAGCTACTGCATGTTCAGGTTCCCCTAGACTCAACCTGTCTTTCTGACTGGAAATTGAATGCAGATGGGATCTGAGGTCTCGGGGGCGTTCAGTGTGGGTCCCTGGATGAACCACTGCAATGCCTGGGGAGGACCAGTGCCCACACAGTTATCTGGGAACCTCAAACAGAAATAGGGGAATCAGGTATGTTGAACCACACCACTTTGTGCTTCTTGAGAAGGGGGAAAGCAATAAACAGCAGGGATATGCTGGAAAAGCTCATCAAATTAAAGCAGCCTTGGGAGACCTTTTTCGAACACTCAAGCCTCACCTTCAGACACTAGGATGCACACGGCTATTACTTGACTCCTGGCACAATGAAATGTACCAATTACTGATAATTTTAGCTTCAGCATGTGCAGCAATGCAGCGTGCTAGCTCTAGGTTTCTACTCCATGCCTCAGCTCACAGGAGCTGCAGAATGGTCTGAGTCAGCCAAGGGGCAGAAAAACATCATTTTCAGCAACACTGCGTGATCAAGAGGACCCTTGAGGGGTGGAAAAGGTCATGAATTCCCCTATCCCAACCCTGGCTCTCACTGCAACTGTGGCAAATTAACTCCTCTATCTTCCTCTACAAAGCAGAGATACTATTTGCCTACCTCACAGAAAAGCACAGAGATAATTACCAAGGGCAACTAAAGACTTTGCTCCAGAACTTATTACATGAAGAAATTAAATAGTGAATGAAGCAAGACTCCACAAGTGTCACCTAACTCTGACATCTGGAGCTTCCAGCCCACCGAGCTCTTAGCAGCAGCAGCACTTAGCTTAACATCTAAATGTTCCCTACGGGTAAGAGCTCGCTATATCCAAGAGTGAATCTGTATGGTTCAGGCAACTGGAAGCTTTGCCTTTCTGTCTGTCTGAACAGCACCTACTAAGGTGCTAAGGGGTCCTAAGAAATAAATAATGCGCCACTGTACAGTACATTTATATTCACACACACCTCATTTTTCCAAGCAGTAATCGAGAGTATTATGTTACCTATGGTCAAAATGATTAGTCATGTTTCCAAAGATTAATTTACATGTTCTTTTGTTTAATGTGTACGAACTGATTTAATGGCTGCTTACGAACTGAGCTAACAGTCATTTTGAGAAACAGATGTCTGATGCAGTTTTAAGCATTAAGAGTGCTTTTATTCATATCCTTAGGAGAAAAAGGGCTACACAGTCTACAGTAATAACACTAATGAATCAAAGTACCACAGCTGCCCAACAGGGTTCTGACAGAAACCAGTTTTTTCTCAAAGGAACTTTTTTTTTAGGACTCTGGGACAACGAACAACTGGTAGTATGCATGCTTTACATGTAAGTATGTGCTTTGCTGGGGCCAGAACACTGAATCAAGTCCTATCTGCACCCAAACAATGGAAGGGTTTTGCGTAAGTGCTGAAAACTGTAACTACACAAAGGCAGTGAAATGGGTACGGAATTCGGATCCTCCGCATTTTATACAAATAAATATTTGAGAGTTTGAGTGCTTCTGATACAATTTTGTGACACTGAACGCAGAACAGGTTGTCGGCTTTAAGCTCTGATAGATTATTGTGTGTGGGTGGTAGGGTTAGGATAAAAGAAAGGGAAGAAAGCTACTAGGAAAGCAGATGGTGGTTGCAAATCTATGATAAATAAACAGCACATTCCTCTTCTGCACAATTCCATTAGAGTCTGTGTCAGACTTTAAGATCCTAATGTCATTTGGGTGCAAATTTGACAGCCTGGGGTTCTGCAGAACCTTCCCTACAGAAAGTAGATATGGGATTTGAAACAATTTGCCATGCCCCAACAGCATTGCTGTCAAATTCCCAAGGAGCCTCTAACGCACTAGTTATTCACAGGACCCTTGCAATGAACCATGCGTTTGATATTTTATGGTCTGGTGTGTACAGTGCAGGATATGATTACACACAAGCCTGCTTCCCATCAGCCACCACCTCGTAATCGTTAACATATTTATCCTTGTGGTGCCTCAAGAAGATGACATTGTTATTAGTCCCATTTTATAGATTCAGAACTGAAGCTCAATAACTAAATGACTTGCCTTTGATTACACAAGATTTACACTGAAGGACAGAACTGAGTTGTAGCCCTACCAGGCCCAAGCAACGATTGCACCAGAAGGACTAGATCTATGTGCAGAGCTGTCTTTCATCTCAGGTGCTTGTCTTATGAAATTACTGTATCTGCACTGGTTTTGTGCTTTTGTGTCTCATCCTTTAACACTGCAGGTACCTGTAGGGAATATGATGTAGATACACTACTACATGCAAAAGCTAAACTCTTTAAGTTACATCCCTCTGTAGCTGCTGGAGACAAGAGTCTCCAGATCATGCTCATGTTTATAGCATGTTGAGCAAAGTTGCTGAAACACATAAGACATGCTGAGAGAGTGTATTAAGAAAGGTTGAGACCTAGTAAGATCTTCCTCTTCTGCTTTATCTGTACTACACTGTGCTGGAAAATGTGGTGACTGCTAAGTTTCAGCAAGTAAGAATAATCATCATGCCTGATTTAAGTACCAGTTAGAGTTTGTGAGTAAACACCACTTTCCAGCACAAACCACCCCTCTCAGTATGCCCAATGCACTGACCAAATATCATTTTATCTGGTACATGAATTGTAGAAGACAAGCCACTACACAAGAGGACCTTTTCCCAATTCTTCTCAAAGTAGTCAGTAAGATGGAGGAAGAAAGTACTATGACACACTTGCATTGAGGAGACCTATCCGTTGGTACTATCACCAGACCGTCCATTGGCAAGACACACAGCTGATAGCTCTATTTCCTTAAATCAATTGCTGTTGTGGAGAAACAGGCTAGCTATCAGTTTCCATAGTGGTAACCACAGGCCTCAGAGAAATGTATTGATCTCTAGGAGGCAAACACTGGGAACCAGCCATTCCTACCACTCAGGCTTCAGATAGGGTGGGTGCGCAGCTGCTATAGGTAAGAGAAGTTTGCAACAAAGAGCACTGTCATGGCTATGAGGCTCTGAATTTGACCTGCCTTCGTCCTGTGCCTCAGAACAGTTGAAACCTCAGGTAAATATTTGTGTGCTTCATCTTAGACCTCTGCTAACCTTTCACCACCCTGTCTTGAGTGCATCTCTGTTTATCTTATCCTGAATAACATAAAGCTTTCTTATCTAAGCAACAACTGTCTCTCAGCATTAAGGCTTACCCATCAGCTGCCTCCCTGACCTGATGTGCACCCCAAAGGTCTCTGGTCATCCCCAACCACTGTGAACTCAAGAGTTTTTACTGGGCACACAGATTCACGCAGGAGCCCAGCATCTGTGAGAAATGCTGCTCAATACTTTTTAACCTTCCAAGGTTGGGTGTGACTTGTGCAAATCATTTTGCTTTTTCAGTGGGGCAACAGGACCAACCTTTAGGCACAGAAATACTTCTCAAAATCGGTCAGGTCAGAATCTGGCTCCACAGAATTACTACATAACAAAAGTAAGATTATTTCTAAAGCAATAATAAAGCCACTTGAGATTTTTCTTTAATAAACACCAATATCTCATATTACTTATAAGTACACAGCATCAGCAACTTACATAATACTTCCCCCAAAAGGATTAGGCAACTTGGAAATATTCATATACAAGGCAAATCGGAAGTCAGCCACAAAAGGGAACAAGAAAGGACATCAGGGTCCTAACAAAGGATGAAGAATATTTTCCTCATGAAATGCTTGAATCAAGAAAGAAACAGGAATTGAAACAGAGCAGGATGCTGTCCCTGCCTGGCACTACAGGAAAGAGCTGATTTCATGATGATCTTTACTCTTGGAACAAGAAAGCACAAATGTTCATTGGAGACTAGGAAACCAAAGGAAATACCAAGATGAAAGAGCACAGCAAAGATGCACGCCTCTCTGTATCATTTAGATGAAAACATAAAGATTGGTGGGAAGATATTTAACTAGCAACTGAAATAAGCCAAAGCAAGGAAGGGGAGAAACTCCAAAAGACCTAAGTACAGATACTGGAGATGGCTTGAAACAGCACGTAATTTCCTATAGATTCACTGAAGTCAAGTTACAAATGAGGCCCACCACGTCCTACTTAAACCACCTGTTAGTCTACAGACTATTAGAGAGCAGGGTGGTACTGGTATGTAATTACTGCCAGTACATGCATGCTTAAGCAAGGTAAGATCAAAGTCACTTAAAAATAAAAGGGGGAATAAACCCAACATTTTAAGCAAAAGGTTTGTAATTATGGGCTTGAAATTGAAATGCTTAGGCAAAAACATCAGCAAACAGTCATCTATGCCACCTAGCTCTTTGGATACCATACACTTTCTAGGTATCAGTACATTTTACAGGGCTCAGTCCAGTCTGATTCCAAGCACTGTACTTCACGAACAGCAGGTTCTACAGAACACAGTCAGCGCTGCTCTGCATTAGCAAGGTTTGTCCAAAACCCTCCTCAAAATCTGCCCTCCTGAGTATCAGCCCATTAACCCCACCTGAATAACTCTTCTCCCTCAATCCTTGCGCTGTGCAAGTATTTGCTCCTAGCCTTCCTCTCCCCCTGCCAAGTCTTTTCCCACCCAGCTTTAACTTTGTTTCCCACACTGAACTCTTTAGGCTCCTCGTGCCCCCCATCTGAGCGTTGAGTGTGCAGGGTGAAACTTACGGTGCTCGGTCGTGGTTCAACCCGTTCTGCCTTTGTGAATTTATTGGAGGTAGAACAGGTTTGCTGTTAATCTCAAGCCCTCTCCGCAAAGTCTCCCTGATCTGCTCCGTATCTGCAAAGAGAATTTTTTTAAACATGATTTAGAGTCCTCAGAAACATCACAGACAAAAGGAAATGTCGGTTGGTTGACTTTTCTTGAGGCCTGTTTCTATGGTGTGTTTCATCTAAACTCTTCCCCTTCAGAAAGAAATTAAGATCTCTAAGGGTTAATTCTTATCAGCTCTTTCTGCACCTCAGGAGTCATTTCACTTTGTAAAGTCAGACTGAATTCTCTTGGTTTGGGCTGCGATGTTGTGTCAGGCAAGGAGAGCTGGAACCTTTTGTACAGAGCCCTCCTCATGAGGAAATTCTGAGTAGTTTTGTATCCTTTCATAAATGAGGTGTTTGCTGTTTCTGCAGCTCCCACAGAACCTTGTGACACTTCCAGCCTTTGCGCTGGAAGTCATTTTTCCCGTTAGGCATAACAGGAATTTGTTCCTTTACCAAATGAGTGCAAGGCCGTTCCCAAGCTTTTGCAATTGGCTTTGCAAATCTGTTGATTAATTAATGACAAGATTCACAAAAGAAGGGAATTTGATGCAGGGCAAACTTTAGCCTGAAGCTCACATTTGAAAATAAACTGCAAATTATGCAGTTCAGATGCAGCCCTCTTACTTTTTCATCTTCCTATAATGTCTAATGGCCAAAAACTTCAATAGGATCCTTGCTTTCCTTTCTTAGAAGTTTCCTCATTTTTTTTTGAGAAATGTAGGAATTGGGTAGATAAAAAAATACCCAAATGATTTAAAAATCTTTTGACAGCTATACAAATATCATCACGTTTACCAGTCTTGGGCTTTCCATTCGCAGAGCTGAGGGAAAACAGCCTTTTTAGATCCAATGCAGCTCAAAATATTTGCATAGGAGCCAGAAGGAACCCTGTATGTATTTAAATGCTTTTTATATTACCATGGACTTAAAACCAAGTAAGACACCATTCCTGTGGAAACCAGTATTAATTCCAGGAAAACAAGCCCTCCAATTTTACATTGTTTCACCCACTTGAAAGGTAACATGTAATTTCAAGCACGTGCAATGGCAATGACATCCGTACCCTGAGATGGCATCTCACTGCAAAGGGGAACTCCACTGTAATTTATTTCTTCTTTCCAGAGTTCCGTATTTGCTGGATCACTTGAGTTCAGCTACAGAAATGTGCAGGATCAGTCTAACTTGCCACCCAAGAAGTGACAATGTTAATAAAGGAGCACATCTTTCACCCAGTGCTCAGTTTAACTGTGCAGATTTAGATTAGAAATAGCCTAAAACTTGAAGGAAGCATTTAGACAAAACACCACAAAGATATCTTTTCTTCTCCCCTGCCTTACACAAAGAGGCCACACCAGAATCCCTTTCCCTCTCCTGTGACATACTGAGCCTTCCAGTAACTGTAGTGTTTGTTATGAACCCAAAGATGCTGCATGACTCAGCCCTCTGCCCAGATCCATCAGAAAACGACCCGAAAGGCTCTGACAGTGACTCAGTTCAGGACCTCTCACCTTTTCCAGAGAGCCGCCGTGGCTGGGTTCCAATGCAAATGCTCCTGCTGTCTTCATCATCCTCTGGGGGCCGGCTGAGATCGTCCCAGGCACATTTGGCACTCACTCCACTCAGGTTTGAGCCATCTGTCTCAATCCCTTTGTCCACTCTCTCCTGCTTGAAAAGATCCAAAACCCCAAGATGTTTTCGGGTGTTGCTTGAACCTGAGCTGGAACCCACCCTGGTTCAACCCAACCTTCATGTGACCCTCCTTTGTGGCCAGTTTCCACTCTCTGTCCTCCATATGTTGATGTATCAGCTAACAGTGACTGCACATTTAGCAAAATTAGGGAGCTGGTCTGAACTGGAACAAACCTTTTCCATAGAAGGTTGGCCTGAAGTCCTACTCTTTTCCCACTGCTTCACTAAACAGCCCTAGCAGGCATAAGGCAGGGAAAGAGAGAGGTGGAAATTGATGGTTTGAGGTATGCAGTGTTGCTACTCTCAGTGTTAGCTCTGATTCTACACCAACTCGAAGTACATTATACACTCCTCTACGAAGCACAGCTTGGCAGTCTACCTAGAGTATGTCAGTGATAACAAACTCCTGAATAGACTTGTTCTCTTTCCAAGATTACCAAGAAATCCCACAACAAAAAGCGCTCAAAGAGAGACTCATCATTCACAAGAGTTATCACTTGCAAACCAGACAACCACTGCACTTTTCAGTGTGCTGGGGTGTTCAGCAAAGGACAAATGTGCAAGGAGACACAAGTCTGTTCACAATGCCAAAGTTTTTGCATGGCTTTATCAGCAAAACACACAAACTTCCTGCCTTGCAAGTTGGATTTTCCAAGCATGCAACCACCCTTTGGGCCTCATAAGGTGTCATACACCACCCACAAGCAGCTGGATGCTCCGTGCATTTTGTCCAGGACGTGTGCATCTGTAGCCAGCAAGGCTGCCCTAAGCTACAGCCAACACTTCCACAGGACACCTACCTGCTGGGGAAACTGGCATTAGTCTGAATTTCCACGTCTGCCCCACAAGGGGGTAATGTTGAGCTGAACAAACTCGGGGCTGAGCTACACCGAGGAAGGGCTGCTCTGACCGCTGCCACCTCTTCCCAAACCCGCTTACATTCAGTTCCTCCTTGCCCAGCTGCGCCCTAGAAAGAGCCTTGCCTGTTCTTGTGACCATTCAAGGGAGGATTTGAGCAGCTCCAAGATAAGCACAAGCGCTCAGGGTGTGGTTGCGCAGCACTGCAAACTGATGTAATTCTAGCAGCTGCAGTCCCACCCTCCTCCATGTGCTCCTACCCCTTCCCTTGAGCCAACTCCTGCTTTCAGCTGGATAACCTCCATAAATTGGCTCTTTGGCCCAAGCCCGTGGCTGAGGGCAGGATCAGAGCACTCCTGACTTAGACTGAAGCATTCAAGAGACTGCTTTCCTTCTGCCTCTCTCCCTGAAAGACTACTCCTCATTGGGATCTTCCTCTGGCGTCAAGGAGAATCTGGCTTCTATGAAAACGTCATAGGAAAATTTGAGAAATAACAAATCTGCTGGGATTGTCTTTTGTTATATCCTAAACATAAAATTAGTCGTTTTACCCAGAAATAGAAGTTGTGGAAAAAGAAGTAAAAATACATCCGATCCTACACATGCAAAACAATGCTCCGAGTGAGATTTAGCACGTGGCTCCTTTGGGAGCCCTCCGCGGCGCTCCATGAGACCCTCATCAGCCTTGTCAGCATGGTTGTTTTTCATTCCAGTGATTGGGGAAGCATGGGAAGACCACCAGACTTGCCCTTTAGCAGGGAACAGAAGAGCCCAAAGGGGCCTGAGGACTCCATCAGTACAATCTTATGGGACATGCTTCTCCACTCACAGACACAGGGCCCCCGGACAGTGCACACAGAGCCTTGGGGAGGGGGAAAGGGACTCGTCATCTGCATCTCAGCTGGTCTGCAGAGCACTTCCTCAGGGGAAGAAGCACAGCTCTGCTGGCATCCCCTGGAGATCAAGGGGGGCCGATGGAAATGATCTGGCCTAAGGCAGCCAAATTTGCATGCCTGTTTTATAACGTTTGCAAATATTGAAGTTGGGGGGGGAGCCCCAAAAAATCTAACCAGTAGCTGGGGCAGTGCACAGCTTTAGTCCATCTTTAGTCAGCAGAGATGTGCCTGGACTGAGAAGCTCTTCTTCCTCCCTTGAAAGGGCAGTCAGAGCAGGAGCTTGGAGTAGCCCAGGGCAAAGGAGGTTCAGCTTTTTCTTTCCTCAAAGAAAGGATGTTTCTGTCCCATTTTCCTCTCAGCATGTGGGAGGGATGCTCTGAGGCTCTTGTAAGTCATTGATCCCTTTCTGCGTGAGCCAGAGCACTGCAGTGTGACCCGCAGAGCAGCAACCACAACTCAGAAAATTCAAATCAGCTTTATTCTCTTCTGACATATCTGCTAAAACAGAAGCGAAGCACTGAGAATCAGCGCAGAGCTGGGGACCAACAAGGATTGCTTGACAGTGCTGCCAGGGAAATCTGAATGGCCTACAGGGAAGCCTGGCTGAACAGAAAACAGCCAGCGTTGCCACAGTGTTAATTGCCGACATCCTGGGATGACATCTTAGTTGGGATCCATTCTCAGCAACTCCGAACAGAAAGTACAGCTGCTGCTGCCAGCGCTGGGTTTAGGCCTCAACCAATTCCCACAGACACAATGCAGCCTCAAAACAAGCTCTGCCCGCTTCCCAGGCAGGCACCATGCCTGTCCGCTCCCGGGAAAGTTGTCCGTTTTCCCTGCTGGCAAGCTCCTTCCTCTCCACCTATCTTCCAGTGCTGCCTTTTGGCTCTCACGCACCCTGTACCACCACCAAGAAAATGCCAAGCGAATGACACTTTATCCTTTCCCCACTAATTAGAGCAGGAGGCGCACGACATGGCTGAACCCAGCCCAGCTCCCTGCATTCAGCAAAGGCTCTCTGTGGGACTCAGCACCGCAGGAGCAGGTTTCGCCCTGTGAATCCCCAGGGGCTGCAGAGCAGAGCAGGAAGGAGGTTCACACACACATCTGTGCACACACACTACTGTATGGGCAAGAGAGAACAGAAACAGGAATGTCTTCAATGTGAGGAAGTCCAGAAGGACCACAGACATAGCAGCTTTCAGAGGCAGGACACACTGGTGAGGCAGAGGTACTCTTTATTTGCCTTAACTTGCCGTGGCTGACTCAGATTCCAGTAAGCTGAGCTACTTTTCATTTACAGTAAATTGAAGAAAACCCTGTTATCATTAGGAATCACCAGTGTGCAGAGAACAGAAACACCTCCAGGAGGTAAGAGGGCATTTGAAGAGCCTAAAAACTTTACAGGACTTGTTGTGGTATTAGTTCCCACATTGTGGGACATTTGTGGAACATTTATGTGTGTGTGTCTCTAGGGTTATTTTAAATGAATAAAATCTTAAAACCAGTAAAAGTAGAATTTGGTTTTCTTTGTAAGCTTTCAAAACAAGAAATGTTGTGAGGCAACTGAGGGTAATCAGATGCAGACACGCAGACCATAAGCAAATGCAATAGCTTGTACAAAACGTGCATATATGCACATGCCCTACCAGGCTAAGCCATAAGTTCTCTGTTAAAGGCAAATACACAGTGATTCACCGAAACAAGGCCAGCAACACACTGGATTTGCCTGGGAGACATATGCCCCAGTACCATGACTCTGCTGAAGGCATGCAGAACTGCCTCCTAAATGAATGGATCAGCAGTAGTCCATGGGACTGTAACCCCCTCCACAGAGATCCTATGCTGATCTTTAAACTTTAGAAATTAACTTAAACTCTAAAGAACAATATGTCTTCCTGCATGGATTAGTAATAACTGCATGAGATACTTTTGGCTTCCTATTATTTCTCTGACCACACTAACTGCTTGGCCTCAAGTGACATCCTACAAGAATAAACTACACTATCACATTTGCTGTGAAAAAATATTACTTACTTGGTTTTGAGTTTTCTGCATGTTACATCTCCTTATGCTTGCATACAAAACAAAGGATTAATTTCCTAATAATCTCTAAATCTTGTATTGCTCTATATTCTTTTATCTTCTTTTATTTTCCTTCTTTCTAAAACATGCAGCCCAAATCTTACCAATTTGTTTCATCAACGAGATTCTGTTTTCCTGGTTCCCCTTCTCTAACTTTCTTCCTAGAGCTGCCATCCACCTTGGACTGGATATGTGCAGTCCTGAACCACCTCTGAGAGAGCAAAGGGAGTCTCTAATACTTTTCCAGCACTATAGCAAACATTGAGAAGATAACAGCACCTTTATAAAAAATAATAGAATGGTTTATACCATTAAACCAATTCTCCCTCTGGCTACTACAAAAGACATGACATTTTATAAACTAAAGACATACTTGTAGATGTGGGTCAATCTCAAATATTGTCTCTCCTCTTCGCATATCTGTTATCAACCAGGGGCCTCCAGCTCTACAAAGAAAGAAAGGAAGTCAATAAACCAAACAAGCACTTTAGCTCATACCCTCCAACAGAGACCTCACAGTGGACTTGTACTGGAAGGAAGCACAAGATAAGAGTTTAAAAGAAGCCTGGAAGCCTCTCTATGTTGCACATACATCTCATAACATGCCTTTGTCCTTTACATTTCCCAAATACATAATAAAAGCCTTCCATGACATAAGCTATTCCCTGCCTAGCGTCTGGCACCACCAAGTCTTGCAACGCCATCAGGATTCAGAGGCTATCCCCCTGTCCTCTGCGGGCCCACTTACTCATACAAGACTGAGCTGAGTTTTAATCTTACAGGTAACTGAATTTGGACTGGAAGTCCAATGTAGCCTGGTTCTAAGAAAGATGGGCAAAGCATAGGGTCAACATTTATACCCCTGCTACATATCTAAAGACGCAGCAGGGTCCCAGTGGGACTGCACTTTTTGAAGAGATCAGCAGTCACGTTCAGTACCATAAAAAGCTTCCTGCTCTGATAAATAGCCTCACAACAGACATTTTACCTAGTTGGTACTTAATGGCTGAGTACTCAGGATGGTTCAGGGAAAGCTCTGTTTTCATTAGCGTTAAAAGTCAGAAGGGTCAAGATGTTTCCCAACAAAGTTGGTAGAAAACAGATTACTGTGAAGATGAACTACTCAGAAACTTTTCTTTGGGTTGCAGTGCAGGCAGACTGCAGAAGTCAGCCTCAGATGGTGTTTTTCATTTGAAATAAAACCAGAAGTCTTTTGTAATTGCCATAAAAATTTTCATTATTTTCATGAGACACTTTATTATTGCAGTCAAAAGCCCCCTCCTCTGGCCTTGTCTGTGTTACAGTCTCCTACAGCACTCCTAAAATGGGAGCAATAAAAGTCAGTATTTTCTAGTTTTTCAGAGGCATTGATAGCCACTCTGTTTTCACATCACTTTGGAAGCTGAGAATTATTACCTGCAGAGGTGTGACCCACTTCAGTTCCTTACTAAGATAGCAAGGGACTTTTACCCTGACTCCACATCAGCAGCCTAGTAGTTTGCAGTTTTGCCTTTGAATCATACACATTTGGGTCCCGTTTTATCTTTGGAAAGGTGCTTTTACCACACCACAAAAACTCAAAACCAACATGAGAACAGAGAGGGGTGCTATTTCTGTATTAACTTAGAGGAGCAAAAGGAGCTGCAAGCATCATTTATTATCTTGGGGTACCAGAAACAAAGTTTGCAGCTAGACGAATTCACTCTACTTGAGATAGTAGAAAGTAGTGCCTAGAAGGGAAAGGTTCAAGTTTAAAAAGCCCAGCAGCAAAGGCTCTTCCAAATAATCAAAGGCCATTGTGACACTAGTGAGTATACTATTGTGCCCAGGAACACATATGCAGAACTATTTTATTTTAAATAAAAAAAAGTGATCTTTGGAGCTACTATCACATAGCAATAACTTCCACTAAATATGAGAAAATATTTAAACAAAACACTTGGCAAGCCAAGAAAGTTTAGCTGCAACTGGGCAGCAAATAAAGCATCATCATATCATTTAACATTTAAAAGTGATCTCCTTAACCCAGTGACATCTTTGGTTTGCTATGGGAAAAATAACAATGAACTTCACTTGCATTAACACTTCTCCTGTTCCAAATTTGCTCACCAAGAGTGGGGCCAGTTTGAGAGTGACTTTCTGACTTTCAGTCCCCAAGCTTTGCTAGGCATTGTAAATCAGACCTTCTCCTTCCTTCCTTTTGAACTACACACAGAGGTCACCAGTAAGTTATCCCAGCTCTATCAGGAAGAGCCACTAAGAAAATACTGCAGGCATAAAAGGAAAGAAATTAAGCTTTCAAGACCTCATTCTGTTTCACCATGAACATGTGAACTTCTACATGCGTTAATCTGCCATCTAAGTGTCTCTGCGTGAGAACAGATTTGCAATGAATTCCCATCACTTGCTACAGCACAGGATTAAGTAAGTTCCATCAACAAGTTAAAAGATTGTTAATAAAAGTAAACAACTGAGTTGCTCTCCACGGGAATGCTCCCCTGTATGGGCTATATGAGCACTTACACTGGGACAGTCCGAAGCAGTTCCAGTATCCCTTGCCCATTCCACTGCTGAGCCGCATGCAGTTCCTCAGTGCAAACCCCAACAATCTGGAATAAATAAAAAGAGGGATACTAAACTGGATAGGAACCGTGGAAGAACTGTAGAGAAAATGTACCATGTGGTACTGGATCAAACAGTGCAGGTACAGAGGAGAAGCACCAATCTTTAAAGTAGCTGAGCAAGGACAAATTGAGCCTGAGACAATACAGGGATTCTGCAATTCCTTATGCTCTCTCACTGCACTTATCATGGGAAGTGCTCTGGTCATGTAGCATTTAATCTTGCACAGTGTGTGTAACTACGAGGAGAGCCTGGTAATAAATCAGGGTTTACTGAAGATCCACTAATCTGTTCTCACTTTTCAATCTAGTCCACACAAGACAGGACAGGTTAGGGTCTGAGCACATGCAAAACACTGCTCTGTCAGCCAACTGCTAGGGGCAAATGCAATACTGCACCAGCAATTTCAGTCAGGCAAGAGACTTGCTGCCACAAGGGAGTGCTTCAGTGCTCATAAATCCTTGACCAACTCAGTTTGCTGACTGGTTACATCTTACCAAGCACCATAAAGTAAAGCTGCTTACACATCACATAATCCACTCATCAGTGCAGGCAATTGCAGACTTCTGCCTTCCTGTATAAGGCAGGATGCATTTGCTTTTTAGGATAGAGGCTGCCACACTGAGCAATACCAGATGTCTCTCTCACAGCAGCTGAGATTGCCGGTTCAGATGGAGGGGTGAAACACCCTTCAGCTGATAGAGGAAGGCAGTTTATTCCTGATCCATCATCTGCTGGCTTGTGGCTTTGAGCATAATGATTCGCTCTTTGGGATGAAGTTATTTTAGCCATGCCTTTCTATTTTCTTCCTCAATACTCTAAGTCTCTTCCAAAGACACTGAATTTTTGGCCAAAATTTGTTGAACTGATGTTTTATCAGAAAAGAGGAAAACTGAAAACTAAGTTCTGAAGAGCAGCAAGCAGAAGTGCATGATGTAGCTTCACCACAAGCGTGAATCTGCACTGATAGAGATCTGGGTGGAAAATCATCAACGCCAGCACACAGCCAGCTCTGTACACCCTACTTCCGCTGCCCCTTGCAGACCTCACTTTCTCAGGACCCAGCCCTTGGAGACGCACTTCATCCCCACCCATCTCCCAGGCTTCCTCCAGTAACAGCTTGAATCACCCTTGCTTCAGGACACCCCTCCCTGGGCCTTCACTCACTAATTACATACAACCAGCAAGACTCTAAACAGGAAATTAATTTGTGTTCATTCTTTTCTTTTTGCAATCATTTATCCTCATGGGTCAAAATAAATCCATAACAACAAGCACCAAACAAAGGGGAAAAAAACTAAGTCAACCATATGTGTTGTGGAAGATGAGAGGCCAAGAGCCTCAGGATGCAAGAAGTTGACTGTCCTTTGATCCAGCACAGCTGGGCACTAAAAAAGAGATGACGACTCATGCAGCACTAACTGGGGAATCAGCCAGGCATCATCCTGCTTATCTTGGCACCTTCTCTTCTTCCAGGTCCCACAACTCACCTTTCACTGATTAAACCCACACTCATCCCTTTCTTGTTGATAAAACACAGACTTTTGGGCACCTCAGAAAATTCAGGAAGGCCTCTGCCCTTGCACAGCAGTTACCTTGTGTAGGTCTATGGAAATGGAGCTTCCACTTACATGTTGCAACTACGGCCAAGGACAAAAGAGAGCAACTTGAAGCTTACATTGTAAAATACAGACACCTGCATTTTCCCACAGGATGGAAGCTTTTCCATAGAGCAGGAAAAAAAAAGCAGTTGACATAAACTATGGATGGCATAAACTATGCCAACTCTTCTAACTAAGGTTATTAACTCCAATATGCAATTTAAAAACATCCAAAGCAGCCCATATCTAAGAGACACCACTGAGAAGAAGGACTCTGGGAAAGCAAGAAAACCTGTTTGGCCAAGGAAGCTCCCCTCGCTAACAGTCAGGTTCAATTGCAATGGAATTTTTAAGTGTTTCTTTTGCAAAGCAAACCCGAACCTTTCTTAAACAGTACATCAACACAGGAAAGCTCACTTAGCCCCCAAAGAGTCTTTGTGTCAATGCTGCAAGCTACATTTCTGCCATTAAATAATGATAAAGCAACTCGTGAGTTCTGCTCCAAACTCTTCCTGGAACTCAAACCAGTGGGTCACTTGCTGTAGAATTAATTTGAATTTAGCTCTACATTTCCTTTTAAAAGTGTTTCTCTCAGCTTTTTTCCCTATGTTCATGTTTGGAATTTCAGAGCAGTAATGTAATATTCAACTCCAGGTCTGTTACAGGGTGTAACACTTCTCTTCATCAGATAGACCTCTATCTTGAGAGCTGAGCATGCCATTGCTCAATCCTTGTAAAATGCTTACTGAATACCTCCAGAGTAACAACTCAAAGATCAAATCCACGGTAATCAAATAAGAAAGAAAGGTGGAAGACCGGATAATAATCATCTGACTTATCAGAGCTAAATTAAATGTAATGTTAGCTGCATTTCACACCAGGGAAGTGACAGTCAGAGCCACTACTGCTGGGTCATACCTGTAGGAAAATAACAACCCCAAAAGGAGTCTGCACCGGCTGCATCTGTGGGTCTTCTGTCAGCAACATGTGCTGGATTCTGGATTCACTGTTGTCCAAAGGGCTGTGCCATGATACATGGTCACCACTGCAGAAGGTGTTTTCTGCAAGAAAGAGAAGCATGAAATATTTAGTCTGTAAAGTCTGACAGAATATTCCTTTTCTTAGCATCTGCTCCTGACCCCTGTCTGTTTCAGGACAGTCACTGGTGGTTATTCACAGCAACTACCTCCAGCCAGTTCTGCTGAGTCTCCGTGTCAGCTGAAGCATGCGAAGCAGCAAAAGAACCTCATTGAGCCATCTGAATTCAAGAACTGACTTTAAAATTGCTCACTCTTGAGTCCTTCGGCAAAAAATGGTGTCCTGCTTTGATATTAATCCCAAACCCAACAAATAAGATTAGTTTTTCTCTCACTTACTATTAGTCTCGTTTTGTGAGAGGGTACAGAGTCAGAAGGCCATGCTGGATGCCAATGGGACATCAATTCATACTTAATTTGCAGCTCTGATTTGCCACAGAGAAAAGATGCTGAAATGTGACTTAAACACAAATAACATTTTGCTATGTCTAATAAAAATCCACAGTCTGCTGCCCAACTTGTGATGGTCTCAGTCAAAGCCACTTTCCCTCCCGGTTGTCTGGTGGGTCTGGTGCAGAATTATAATTAATATGTTCCTTCCTTCCCAAACAATGAGAAAACCAGTAGGCTATAAATTTCCTTCTGTCAGAATAAAGTGCATCAAAACAAAGAGACAGAAATTATCCTTCCTTCTTGAAGACTGCAAGCATTCCTTTCTTTTCTTCCTCTCCTACTTAGAAAGACAAAGCCCCAGATAATCCCATGTTCCACAGCTGGTGCATGCCAGAAAGCCCACCAGCACCCATCTGTATGTTGCTGCCCCATCATAGGAAAGGCTAATACTTGCTTTCTGAGTGAGCTAGAAGGAAAACAACCAACCATGACCATTTCACACCAATTATAGCACGGTCCAATTGTACACAGTTCCTAGAAGATGTGTGAGATAATGCTGCCTAGCCGACTGCCTTGTCCTCGGGTCTTGTGCTTGTTTCACTCCAGATAGAGTTTTATAGCACACACAAGTAAGCAGCCTGGAATACCCATTCTGCTCTCTGACAGAGGTGTAGTGCACCAGGGATGAAGCAAGTATTGCCTGCCTGCTACCAAAGCCAGTGGCAAGCACAGCACCCCTCTGCCTGACCAAGCTCACTGATGAAGGCATTCTGGGCTGCTGTTCTCACCATGGTCTCTCCCAGGGCCATGCTTACAGGAGAGGCTTTGCCCTCCTTTACTGGACGAGGACTAGGACTTCCACTGCAGACAGGAAAAATGTTAGTGGTTACTTGAGTTGCTGTTTGTCAAGACCGAAGTATCTCATATGATGCAGAGCAGGACCTCAGAACATCTCATATGATTCAGTAGAGTACAGCTATGACCAGATGTGATCCTGGATCTTCACCTAACGTTCCCACATCACCTTCCAAATACATGTCAATAGGACTTCTCTTAACTATCTGTAAGGCATATCTGAAAATCCTTGAACATGCCAGCTTCTGCAGTGACAGAAGAGAAACAGCATTTGCCAGTAATTGTAGCCTTGTCCCCAGTCACATTAGAAAACAGACACTGAGGAACTGGGTCCTTGCACACCACTCACTGTGCACCCACACCACCACGACTGTGTGCATGTACTCCTGGCCAGCAGCAAGTGCAGGATGCTTCGAGGGAGCCATCAGCAGGTAATGAGAGTTATCTTGCAGTTGCTGTGGTTAAAAACACCAGCAGTCTCAGCGATGAGCTACCTCATGCTCACCCGCTCAAGGATTTCATTCAGGGCGTCCCGGGCAACTCGTAGTTTGTCCACCAGGTGTCCCCATTGGTGTGTATTTCAACATTCATCATTACCGGGTTTTCATATGAATTAGTCTTGGACTGCTTTTTCCATTGAGAATTAAAATAAACTCCAAATACCATGAGGAACGTGGCCAGAAAATCGAGGCATATAACAGAAGTGTTGTGATAAGTACGGGAATGTTTTCCTTAGTTAAAATTAGGAAAGAAAGAAAACATAGCGAATGCAAGCTGCTTGAAAGAGTTTATCCTGAGGTACTCTAAATACACACTTTCAGCTCTGCAACTGAAAGGAGTGGCTCAGATATTACTTTCGTTTTAAAGCTGGGAAAACATAAGCATATAAAAGTGAAAAACACGATTTATGGGTTGTTTTTCTTTAGTATCAAGATTGGATTAAAGAAACCACTTAGAATGTTGCAAAGGATCTTGTGATATTTTCCAGGTTAGCCAAAATGTGGCTGATTGCATTTTTGGTTTAAATGATAAAAGCCTCTCAGTCACAGTTTTCAGGAACGAAACAAAGCCACAAAGCGCTTATTCTGGGGCCCTGTCTTTACACCACAGCACTTCGCCCATCAAACGCTCACACAATTCTATGCTGATCGATCCCTGCGTTTCACTGCTGGTGCTGCTTCTCCTGGGAAAGCCCAGCCCGTTTAGAGCAGGTTTTCAAATGCAAATGTCTCTGCTGGAAACCCACCTGTTTATGTCCATGTGAACACTGAGCACTTAGAAAACCTCTCTATGCCTTGCATGCACACAAGCACCACAAAATTCACACTGACTACTCAATTAAATCACACACAGAAATACTACACATAACATGAAGCTGAATTAAAACCTGTAGGAGTGTAAGAAATTCAGAATTACAGCCTAAACCTCAGCTTTTCACTTGGTGCATTGTAACCAATGTGGAATGTGAGATACAAGCTCTTCTACAGAGACCACTGCACTGAGGACAGCTTTAATTGCAGCACTTGTAGTCACAGAAACGAAGAAACTACAGAGAGAAAGGACTTGATAACCACTTTATTCTGCCGAATGCTGGAAATGAGGATGAGCATCCTCCTTTCCCACCTTTCATACTCATGTTTTCGAAACAAGACAATCAAAGTCTTTCCAAGCATTTAAGTTGCTTGGAAAGTTGCCAGGGAAGCTGTGAATGCTCCACCCCTGGCAGTGTTCAAGGCCAGGTTGGGCAGAGCCTTGGGTGATCTGGTTTAGTGTGAGGTGTCCCTGCCCATGGCAGGGGGGCTGGAACTGAATGATCTTAAGGTCCTTTCCGATCCTAACTATTCTATGATTCTAAGTTTTAAACAATGTTTTAGCCAGAAAATCCTAAAGCTTTCATAAATGATTTCTCCAAAGTAAATATATAACCAAACTTGTGGCTTTGAATTTAATTTATGTTGAACAGAAGACAGAACATCCCGATAAATCCTCAAAGTCATCACAGTGTGATCATACAGATGTGAAAAGTCTCCTGTGGTTTTTGCACCTATCATTCGCAGTGCTGTTGATAACTCACTTTTCACAACCTGCCTTTCATCCACAAACAGGTAAAATGCTCAAGTATTTCCTACATGTACATATGTATTTCCATAAACCCAAGAGATAAGTAGGCACAGGAAACACTCAGGTACACAAGGAGCACAAACACCTTAAAAGAAGCAATCCACTTCAGTCACCTGTTCCTGAAGTCAGCTCTTTTTGTTCCCAAAAATGCAACCCTGTATCTCGCACACCATGCAGACTAACCAAAGCAGCAGCCTGCCATCTCCAAACTGATTTCTGAGATCTGTTTTGCATTGCTATGAACCAAGGGCAAGACTAGGACCTTCGGAGATAACGATGCCAATATGGGTCTCTCAACAGCACTCAGTTTTATAGCCATACTGAGAAGTACGCATTTTGATGCCTACTGCAGATATCAAATGAGACACCTACACTCACAGCTGGAAGCTACTTATATACAAAATGAAAACACAGACATGAAGATAGGTATTAATAAACACGCAAAGGAAATATTGCATGGAAAAACAAAGGATTACAGGAAGAAGTTTATGTCTGTGGAGCACTGACCTAGTCTGACAGGACTCATCGTTACAAACATCTCAGAACAATTTGTAGTTTTAAACCAAAACATAACCCCCCTTTCAGATAAGCACAGAACACTCCTTTACAAATTATCTCAGTTTAGTAAAGCTGAAAGTTTAGAGCCTCAGCAACAAAGCAGGTTCTGCAAGGATCATATCACAACAGTGATGCTGTCCCAGCCTTTGGAGAATTGGGAACTGCCTCTGCTTTATACAAGGTGATTAACAGCAACTTTAGATCCAAAACTTTTCACTCGTAACAAGCTCTGGAATGACAGCCCTTTTGGCATGTTGTAAGTGTGTGCAGATTAGCACCTGTGGAAAACTTCTAACTGGCTTTGAGCAGGGATTGAACACATCAGATGCTACCACAGTCCTTTTGCACTGTATTTCTGAAGGAGACAAACTGCATTTGTGTCCAGAATCCAGGAAAAGGTGAGACAGCTTTCAGCAGTAGCTGTGAAAAATCATGGGCTTCTACTGGACACGCACCTTCTCTACCACTATAAGAGGGCAATGATCAGCCTGGGGGCAGCAAATGCCAGGACTTGGATGTCTTTTGCTACTTCAAAGACTTCTGCCTCTGAACTCTCATGCTACCTGACTGCACAGCAAAGCCAACAAGAGACGTGATGTGTCCAGAGAAATAATTTTATATAATGGGAGAACTCTGATGTATTATTGTGTAAATAGCAAGCCTCAAACCAGTTTGTATGTTCCCATGCTCAGGAATAAGCTTGGAGAAGACCTCTAGGAACAGGGGAACTACAGATGCTCTCTTCTCTGTGGGTGTGCACATTGTGGATGGACTCCTCATTGCCTAAGGAGGAAGGAGTTCTTGACTAAAGCTTTTACTGCAGCTATGGCAGCCACAGGCAGACCCTATCTAGGTTCACCTGTATCTAAGGTTGAGTGTGACGCACCACCACTCTTCACCACCACAGAGGGCACTGTTAGCATTGTTACTCATCTGCTTGTTTTTACAATCTTTAAAAACCAAGTTTCTCCAAGAGCCCTACTACTCTGTTAAGTCTGTTTGACACTGGCCAGCAGGTTCAAACACCACTTAGGTAGCACAGTCAGCTACTATGAATGAAACAGCCTTGTTTCCTTAGATGAGCACAGTAAAAACAACAGTCAGCAGAAAGTTACCAGCACCTCACAAGGGAATTGTCAAATCCGTCGGACAGACGGCAAGAAAAGATCTAACCATCAACAGGAGGAATTAAATAGCAAAGGAAATGAAAGAAAATACGTGAAAAAAATTAAATCCAAATGATTTTGGTGTATGGATAAATCCACAAAACCTCAGGCGTACACAAAGGCAATGATTTATTGCATACAAGCTGATTCACAAGGGGCTGCTGTTGAATACTTCTGCCTCACAGTAAACCTGAGGTGGTGACATGTTCCCTTCATGGAAGAAAGAGCTAAGCTCCTGATGTGCCTCAGGATAAACACATATCCTTCAGCAGTTACCATGGGAGTGCTGGATGTGTTGTAAATACACAGGCTGCTTACAGCAACCTCTTGGACACTTGCAACCTTCCTGCTCAGAAGGTGCACTAACAGGACTTAAACCTAACGCAGCCAGGTGACCCATCCTAGCAGATCTGACACTGGTTCTTCTTCTCCAAGTTTGTGTTTTAACAAAAACTAGTGATTTTATTTTTTGTTTCTGTTCGGGAATGCTGATTCTATGAAAGCAAAGTGCTTCATAGGGAGGTACTGATTTCACCAAAACTCAGCAAGGAAATCATTAAAGCATTTCATTTCAAGCTTACTATTTTGTTTCATAATTTATAATAGCAAATCTGAAGCCCCTCTCTAGATCTACAAAAACAAGAAGTCTCTAAATTTTCCATAAACCAGCTCTTGTACCATTTTATTATGTGATAGCAGCATCTCTAAGACAGTTATACTAGGCCACTCTGTTAAGCTTCCCATATTTTGAAGTCTTTAAAATGTCATTATCCATTTTCTTTTACAGCCCACTTAAAGCAGGTGAGGTTCCTTCATGCAGCAATGGTCATA
>JAVHNF010069007.1:15215-25847 GCA_034783455.1 Micropsitta finschii | reverse complement strand
CTACCACCAATTATAATAATGATAAGGGAAGAGAATAGAACCTCTCTCCACCCGCTGACACAGCCCGACAGAGCAGTGCTCTAGCCCTTCTGGGTAACTGCCCTCAGTTTATATAGTGGGCATGATGTGCTGTGGTATGGAATACCTCTTTGGTTAGTTTGGGTCAGGTGTCCTGTCTCTTCTTTCTCCGGGCTTCCCCTCCTCCCTGGCAGAGCATGAGACTCAGAAAGCCTTTGGTCAGAGTAAACACTACTGAGCAGCTACTAAAACCATCAGTGTTATCAGTGCTGTTCCCAGTCTGAAAGTCAAAAACACAGCACTGCACTAGCTACTAGAAAGGAGAAAAATGACTGCTACTGCTGAACTCAGGACAACTTGTATGCTCATTTATTTTGTTTTGTAAGGGAGGCTGAGCTCTTGTTTGGTGTTTTCTGGATAGTATGGTGTTTTCTAAATAACAAGACAAACAAACCCTATAAGTCATGATTAAGCCTAGAACTCTCAATTTCAGCTTGCAGAACGAAGACTTTTCCAGTCTTTTTCTGCTTTCCTTTGAGTTTTCATGCCAAATGGACCAATGCTGTTTACGCCCAGGATCAAGTATTCAGCTTCTACTGTTGACTGGTGAGCACTGGCAGAGCTGAGCTCTTTTGCAGTAACAGCTTTAAAGTGAACCATGGAGAGCCAGTGCCCTGAACGCCCTTCCCACAGGCTTTGGTGTTCCTCTTTTCAGGCTCAGCAGCAGACAGCAAGAACACATGCACATTGCTGCAACTTGTACACTGCTTTAGTGTTAGAAAATATTTGAGTTGTATCTAAAAAAGCCTGGTACAGCACCCAGATCTTGCCAAGAATGTAAAAGAGGAAATTATTGCCATTGGCAGTCTTCTGACAATGACAATACTGCTAATATATTTCTAATATTTTAACCCTATGCATATAATACTATCATTCTCTTTACACTTTCTGCATTGTGGACCTACAGTACAGTATATAACTATATGTACATTATATAATAATATACTATATAACACAGCATAGTTGTGTGTATATGTGTGTGTATATAGATACATATATGTGTGCATATGCATATTTTTAATTTTAAAAACCCTGCTCCTGCACTGATTTTTGTTGTAATTTCAGTACCTCATTGGCAAAAGCAGCGTATAAATTGTGTATAAAATCATCTATATATAACAAGCTAATGGCAGGATCACAACTCAGTCCCATTAGTAATGTCCCCTGGTGTGTATTCTGTAATTGCTTTAATCTATCTTCTAGCTTTCATGAGCAGAAAATGCTACCGAAAGGCTGCCATAATACATGGTAAATATATTTTGGCCCATGCTTCTAAAAGGGTAGGTGTCCTCTACCAATATGTTTTAGTCATTGAGCTGTAATCAGAAATTTCAACTTGTTATAGACTGAGGTGACAAGTTTGGGGTTGGTTTCTTCCTTTTTCTAGGTTCTGGTTTGGCCTTGATGACCACCTCTCAGTGGTAGCCTAGGAAGGATGAATGCATTCTTAATGATGGCACCCACACACATATATATGTGTGTGTGTGTATATATATATATGTGCATTATAGACATATATATATATAGACATATATATGTGCATTATATATATGTATATATATGTGCATAATATTTAAATTAAAAAATGTTTAAATTGAAAAAAATATATATAATATGAAACTATCCATGGATGACAATTTTGAAATACTAGAAGGAAATGAAATAATTCTATGCCTGATTTGGCTAGCTTTTCTTGCAAACTCATTTCAAAAGCTCCAGGTTACTTTTGGATCTACTGAATCTCCAATCTTCCTTTTAGTACTGGCTATCCATCCATTACTTGTTGGTCCTGGCAGGAGACATTTGCATTGCAGGAGCTGTCTCCTTTTCTTCTTCTAAATGCTGGATGAGGAGAGAGTGAATCAGGTTTTGTTTTGGCAGAGGAGCTTGTGGCAGTGTTTATTGATGACTGTCATTGTGCCTTTGGGGATGTGGAGGTGCCATATGGATTGCTGCAGTTTCTGCAAAAGAAAGCATGGTGTACATTTGCACACACAAAAAGGAGTGCATTTTCCAACAAATACTTGTCCAATTATGTAGATTTCCCAATTTTCCATGCCTGCAAGTTCACTCATCAATTACTGCACTGAAAAGGCATTTTGATCTGTCAGTGCTTGCAGATTTTGAGCCCATATTAACAACGTGATTAATCTTTGGTTAATTTGTGTTGCACGTTTTAAATTTCTCTTATAATGGATATGCTACATCATTGCAGAGCCCGAGCAGAATGCCACATGTATATGCATGTAGCACCAGTAGTAGGACTGACTTGGGTCTGTTGTGTGTGGGATGAAGCACAAGCAAAGCTGTTTGTGGTGTAGAGGTGATTTGAGAAGAGGTATTTTCTTGCAGGGGTCTTTGGTTAGCTGTTAGAACTCATCAAAGACATGGAGAAGCTTTTCTGTAGCTCTTCTCTATTATTAGGTAGGTTAGGCTAGCTTTCATTGACCCAGAGGTTCATGAGCCTTCAGTAAATGTTGATGAGATGATAGGATTTTTTCCTCTGTTTTTTTAACCTGCAGTTGTTTGCTCCAAAGGAATGGTTTTGGTGAAAGATGGATTAAAAGTTAAATTCACACCTGCCTTGAGACCTCACTTAAGTCGGGCACCACTTCAGTCCCATTTAAACTCCTAAAATAAAGGTTAAGTAGGACTTACGTGGTGCAGAGGCTTTAGGATGGCTCTCAGTGCTGGGTTGAATTCAACATAATGCACAAATAAATGGGAAAATACGTATCTTTTACTAAACAAATATATTTTGTGGCTATATTTTCAGTGCCAGAGCTAAAACAAAATTACAGCCATTGAGTTATTCACAAAGGCCACTTGGGCTGGCCTTCCTTTCTGGCACTTCATAAATAGCTGGGTTTGCATTTCCATGCAATTGTATGTATACTTCTTTGCCAGTAAGGGGGAGACGTGTATTCCTTCATTTTATTAATTATATTTATTCATGACAAAAGCAAAATGCTTCCTCTTCAATGCTGAAAATGAAAATAGGTGGTAGCATATTAGCTCAAATCAAGAATGTAGTATTGTCTAAAACTGCTTTGTTTGTAATTCTTGATTCTCATATTCCTACATAACTGGCCTTTAATCTACCAGTCAAATAGGCATGAACACAGGCTATGATACACTTTATTTGATCTGAAGACATCACAGGTGATGTATCACGCATTTTGTCCTTGTGTAGAGAGCTAGCACCATGTCCACACATTATGAAAGTCTCACTTCAGCCTCAAAGTTAAGACTCATCAGTATTTTCATTTTATATATGTGGTCTTGGTCCTAATCCTGTACAAAGACATGAATTTCCTCCTCACATGAAGGTTCATCAACAGGTGCCCAACACAAAACTTTCATGAGCTTCTACAATTTAGAAATATAAGATAGGTATCAAAGTTTCTCATCACCCACAGAGACAATGTATGCCTCAGCTCCACTTATCTTCCTAGTTGCCAGAAATTTGACCCTGTCCTCTAAAGTTTTCCTAGTAAGAGCAAAAAAATGGAAATGAGATTTCAAACGCTGTTGGCATTATCAAAAAGTCCTATAATACGAAAACAAAGTTACCCTGAAACTACAGAAGGCAAAAGGACAGATTAACTGTTAAAGGAGTTCACCCCATCTTACTTTGTACCTGTTCTCTAAGGTTTACCAGTTGTACTTTAATTCATGTATCGTGCATGCACACTTGTTTATTACCTAGGGCAAATGTTACGTAGTGAAAGCACGTTCTCCTTGTAACTGCTCTGTACTATCTGCTGACTTCTTCACACCAGAAATTCTGTGTAGGAGTTCAGCTTTTGGGGAATTAAAGACGGAAATTGCTAGTAAGCTAGTAAGTGATTTTTTTATCATTTCTTAAATGACAGTTTCTTCAGTCTACAGAAATTGGTTTAGAGAGTGTTTCCAAAATGATCCAGCACACTACTAGCTTTATTTCCAAGAATAAATGCCAAAAATACTTAATCACATTTACAACTTCATGAATCTGAGTAACATTCCTTACCTTCTTGAGTGCTTTTTGAATCTGGAGTTCAAAATATTCTGGAAGGTTCTTAATACTTTGCAGATATCAAGAAAGGCACAGAGACATAGACACCTTATTTGTAAGTGGTACAATTATGGAGATCGCTAAACCAACAAGAAAACTTTCCAAGATCTCATAGAAATCAATTTTTTTTCTGTACTTCATTCTTGGAAAAGCTCTGTAAGCATCTAATAAAACCAAGTAAGTGGGAGAAAATATTCTGATCCCTGCATTAACACCACTACTTCCTGTGGTTTTCAAGCCATGGTTGAAAGAATCAGTGGTCTGCAGTCTTCTTGTACATGCTTTGCTCAGGATAACTGAGAAAAGCAAGACCCCTTTCAGCATGTTAAAACAATTTCCATAGGATTCTGTGCCTCTACTAGAACACTGTTAGTGGTCCTTCAATCACAGAAGTTTAAAACCCACTGCCTACTTACTAAGGTCATGCTAGGGATGAATATGGCTCATACCTGTCTATATTTAGCATTGTTATTTGTATGTCAGCAATATCTCTTGAAGAAAAAATACAGGCCAAAGCGCATTTCAGTGCAGAAAATCTGCAGTAGCTCTGTCTTTGAAAATCTGAATTTTCATACACTTACTCCAAAAATTAATTTTCTTTCAATTAGAAAAAAACTTAAGCACATGTATATTAACAAACCAAACAATAACATAATGCATATGACATGTAATATTTACAAGATTGAACTTCAAATAGCTGGCTCAAAATGAAAGACCTTTTTTAAAAGCCCTCTATAGACACGGAGATTAGAAGGCAAATATCCTAAATAATTTAGTACTCTAGACAGCACATTACAAACTGGCTGTCCACCTGCCTTCATTAAGAAAATAAACCCAAACAACTGTACTTGAGTTTTTCCAAAGTAATAAATGTAATTGATACATTCAAGTTGTGCAATCCCTGAATTCCAGCAAAGTACAGTTTTCCAGTAAATGCCACTTCTAGAATCCTAAATTAAGCAAAGGACATTTCTTTTTCTAAATATAAACCCACTTTAATTCATTTGTAAATATTTCCCAACCCTGCTAATAAGCCAAGATGTACTGATAATGAAATAATCTTACTTCCAGTGAAAGGCATACAATACCTAGATTAACAATTTGTATCTATCATGCCATTCATACATTTAGGAAACCAAGCAAAAACTGCAACTGCAGTTGCCACTAATTAAGGGGAGAACTTTTACTTTGGCTGTTTTGGCAGTCTGCTGCTTCTGATCTCAAAGAGCACTAACAGAGAATCACTCCCGTATTTTTAAGAGTAAGGACAAGCAAGATGTTAGAAATGCAGAAGTATTCCATAGGGGTTGAAAACAAGTATTACGTTTGAACACGACAATGCATGGATTGTTTTTCTGAAGGAAACATAAAAAGGATAAAACGTCAGGAAAACCAAAAGAATGCTGATTCAGCCATAAATGCAGCACAACTTTGTCACAAAAAAAAAAAAATCATGCCTTTATAGTGTCTAGTTAGAGCAATTATATTTGTAGTAGCAGCTACAAAGAGCCATATAACAGTTGGGTAAACATAAAACAAAACCTAAAGGAAGAATCATTTTACTTCAAAATGTTTCTGCTTTCCAGGAAGCCAAACCATGATAGCCAATTCTAGAACTTCGGAAGGGGAAAAAAATAGCAAGAGGAGCTGGGGGTGGGGGGGGGGGGGAAAGAAGGAATAAAATAAATAGCTAAACTTTAGTAGGAGCTAGGTATTTAGAAATGCTGCAACCCCTAAGCGTGCAGTACCAAACTCTCCAGGCAGGTTTGTCCAGCAGCACACACTATCACTTAGTCAACCAAATTCAGCTGGTCACCAGTGTGTGCTGGTGACATATTTCCTCTTTGCTTTTCTGCACTTTGATCATACTGTAATAATACCAAATGAATTACAGCTGTTGATATATTATCACTGTATTTCACTTGTACCCCTGCTACAAAATAAAGTAATACCTGATTCTGTTGCTTCCTACTAAACGGATCACAGTTCATTCTACTCAAAGGAGGGAGCAATGTAAAGCTATTCTCCTGGATTATATGCTTGTAGGATTGTAACCTTTGTGTTGTACAGGTGGAAGTCAGTCACCATAGGTATACTGCAGAATACATCAGTGCACTCAGGCACCAAAGACTTGAGGAAGGCACTGATGTGGCCGGCTTGTAAATGCTATCAAACTCAAGGTATTGCAGGATCAAAATACAAGCATATACTTTTCTTCTACAACACATTTTAGGGCAGAGGAGGAAAGCAGAAACAAATTTGTTAATCAGACAACCTGCAGCCCTTCTCCTCTAATCGCTGTCAAGTTAAGAATAGCTAACACAAGCTAATCATAAAGGAAAAGAAATGTTTTCTTTTGAAGTGACACCTTGACAGAAAATACAATTTTTATCTAAACCATGAAAACTGACACTAATATCACTGACTTATGCAAAATGGAACAAGAGCTTCCATTTAGAAGAAACAGAACTATTCAATGACTGTATGACATGATCTGACCCCTATAGTTAATAAAAAAAAAACAACCAAAGAAAAACCCACAAAACCAACAGAACAAATCTGCAGCATGAGAGCACCCAAAGCATTTCTTTTATAAGTATTATTTAGATACCTAATTAAAACATTTTTTGTCGGAATTACCAAAAGAACTACTGTATAAAACACTATGGGAATTAATTAGTTGCAGAGAAAAGAAAAAATTAATACCTGTCATAAACTTGCTAAATTAGGCTCTCATTCAAAGTTCATTGCTGTCAGTGGAATGGGCTTGTATTACTCTGTAGTAAACGGTTGCGCTAGTCATCTTTTCCTATTCTTGTGTATAAATATCTGAGAAACAGAGACAGAAACTATCCATTTGCAATTGTGCCTTGCAGTATGAAGTAGAATATGCCTCTGTGCTCTGAAAAGTACCAAATTAACTATACTTTTAGTCTATTGCTTTTAGCACCCATGAGGACTTTGTCATATTATGAAGCAAAATAAAAACTGAGAAGCAGTAAATTAAGACTAGAAAACAGCTGAAAACTAGTTCAAAAAACTCTGCTTTACTTGACAGAGTAAATATAATGCCAAGTGACAAAACATTAACAGCGTAGTCTTTGTTCAATGTATTGCCGTTGTAGAAAGATTCCACTAAAACAAAGCACAGCATTAAATGTTTGGGCATTTAACGTGAAATGTTAATTTAACAGTAAAATGTTCATTTAACATTAAATGTTAATTTAATAAATAATTAAGAAATGTTAATTTAACATTAAATGTTTTCATGTTCTAAATAACACTACGGTATAGAACATTAAACCTTTTGTAACGTACATAAATTCCTTCAAACTGCTCAGCTTTACAGCATTTAGTGGATAAAATAAAATCTAGTTATAGTTTTCTATCATAAGGACAAAAAAATCCAAAACCCACCCCAAACCATTCCATGCAAGACAGCAGAGAAGAGACTTTTGAGGCAAACGCAATGCTTCATCACTTCAAAAACATCCTAGAACTGTGGCCAAGCAAGAACTCAAAGTCAACAGTTTTCCTGCAGAACTGAGAGCATCGCTAGCATGGAGCCATGCCCAAACTGTATTTGTGACCACTGCCTCTTTCAGACCCACATAAGCACCAAACTGTGTCAGTATTAAAAGAAAAGAAACAAAGAAAAAAAGAAAAGAAAAACAAGGAACAAAAGAAAAAAAGAGAAAAAAAGACTAACCAAACCTCTCCGTGGGGAAACAAATCTGACACAGCACATACTATTAATTAGCATTCCTATTTGTTCAATGCTACTTCCAGTTTCCAAAGGAAGTGTGACAGGCTGAACTAATAAAATGCGACTTCTCAAAGCTGCTAACACCCTGTTTCCTGGGCAAACAAGCTACCCTTCAACTACACACCATGCCCTACTGTTCTGGAGAAGATCAAGGTTAACTACTTACATCTATGCATCCAGCACCTATGCACAGCCTTTAAAAACCACCAACCTTAAAAGACATTTTAAATGGCATCTTTATTACTTTTCTGTTAAATGAACCTAAGAAAAAGGGGACACTGCATGACAGATGGTCACAAGAAAGCAAGTGACCCCTGAAGCTTTCAAGCTTGCTGCGAGTCAATTATTAATGGGGATTTCTCTTCTTACCACCCCATCCCATGCAGAAAGAAGCAGCAGCAAAACCCCGCTCTGAATGTATCCAGCCAGCCCTGCTAAGTGATCTGGGACAGCAGGAAACCAGCATCCGTGAGCAGATGGTGCCAGAGGCTCAGAAGCAGGAGAAGAGCAGAGCGAAGAGGGAAGCGTGTGCGAGGAAGCAGCCAGAGGACTTACTAACCCGAGCTCTCAGCTAAGATGTACCGTGGGAGCTGCAGACCGCCGGTGCTCTGCATCCCCACTGCTTTGTTTATCGGAAAATATTCAAAATGGAAACCTGACTCCACTTCTAAAAATAGCGGAATTTACTCGATTTCAACTTGAAGTCCCAACTGCCGAAGTGTGAGAACGGTTAGCAAATACCTCGCCTTATCTCCAAAAGGCAACATGTCAAGCCAGGAGAGAAAAGCCCAGATGAGCTCTCCAGGTCTTTCCATTAGGGTCTGTGCGAGAACCAGCACCGAGGACAGGCGCAGCGCAGCCTCTCCCCCCCTTCTTAAACCCTCCCGCCCAGCGGCGACCAGCAGCTCCGCCTGCGCCGCTCTACCCCCTGCCGGGGAGCCTCTGCCTTAAGGGAGACAGCCCTTCTGCCCCTACGGGAAGCTTCTGCCCCTACTGGGAAGCTGCCCCCTGCTGGGGACTCTGCCTCTGCCGGGGAGACCGCCCTTCTGCCCCTGCGTCCAGGGTCAGCGATCCCCCGCTTGCTGCCCTTCCCTACGGCTGCAGGAAGGAGAGGGGCGCGGGGTGCAGCCCCGGGTTGCAGCACGATGTCCCCGGCTGCAGGAGCCCGCTCCCCTCAGCGGCTGTGCTCGCCCTGCTCCTCGGGCAGAGCTCGGCTCCCCAGTGCTCCCAGTACGGCACCAGCGGCCGCTCGCGGCTCGTCAGCCCCCGTGGTGATAACGCACCGCCCCCTCCTCCCGACGGCCGTCGAGCTGTCAAGAAAGGTGACGAGCCCGCGGGGCGACTGAGCTCTTGAAGAGCAGCGCTTTGTTCAGAGATTACTGAGCAGTGACACAACGCGCCGTCCCGGAGAGAGGAGATGTTATCTGAGACTTCAACATACTTCTGTTTAGTTGGTGGGGCAGGGAAATACGTATTGCTTGCTACTCGCAAGAAGTTGGCTATGCCTGTTTTAAACCACGGAGACCGCAAAAGAAATCAATCGAACCCGGGGCAGGGGACGTTGCGGAACCCCGAGGGCCGCGCTGGGGCTGGCGCTGCTCTCAGCAACACGGCGGCCGGCCCGGGAGCCCGCGGCATGTGCCCGGCGGCGGCTGGAGCTGCTGCTCGGTTTCAGTTTTTGCGCTTTTGGTGAGGGGGGCAGGGGGAAATCGCTTTTTTTCCCCTTTTATTTTCTTCGTAGACAGCTAAGGTTAATGGAAGAGCGACCTTTTGCTGGGAAGAAAGGGTCTGCCTCTATCCACTGCCGTTCCGGTCTTACCTCGTAGCTTTCCTAACAAAGTAAGAGCGGGTGAAGTCGCCGTGATCGTCCAGCCACGCTTCCACCGCTTCCTGCTCCGGCGGGGGGGAGCAGATGCTCTCCATGCTCCGCGCCGCCGCTCTGCCGCCTCCTGCCGCTGCTGCGGCTGCTGTGGTCGATGTCCCCAGTCTCAGCCCTACTCCTGCTGCCGATGCCGTCGGCCCGAGCCGGCCGGCGCCCCAGCTGCGCTCCCAGGTGCGCGGCCGGCAGGAAGCGCGGTGTCCCGCCCCAGCGCCGCCCCGGCGGCACCACCTCAGCGTATCTCCGGCCCGTCCGCCCGTCCCGCAGCGGACACAGCCGGCTCCGGCTGGAGCTCCACCTCCGCCGCGGCCCCGCAGCGCCCCGGGGGTCTGCCGCGCCCCGGCCGCGCCCCGCCTGCCCCGGCGGTGCCCAGCACGGTGGCGGGCGAAGGCAGGCGGGAGGGAAGTCGAGGAAGCGGTGGGTCTGCGGCCCGCGGCTCTCGTGCGCCGAAGCCGACCGGGAGCGGTTGGCCCAGGCGGTCCCCACGGAGATGGGTTAAAAAAGGGATGAAGAAGTGAATTGTTCTCCCGCAGTCTGGCAAAGGGAATTTTTTCTCTTCCGTCCCCATTTCACGGTAATTCTCTTTCCAGCTTGCTTAAAAAAAGCCGTAAATTGGGTGTCGCTACAGAGTATTTCACTGTTGGGTGTCAATATATGACCTTGGGCAGACCTCTTCTGGGCTATGAGTACTAAAGCCATGGCTTTTCAGTCCTCATGCCTAGACTGAGGCTTTTAGATCTATTTGGGACATTTAATAAGCACAGCCTAGTTTGAGGCTGCTCAACTCACAAGCTCATACTTTCTCTACTATTAGGCAGTAAGGATTGAAATTTTGGTTTATGCTGAGCATCA
>JAVHNF010069003.1:21879-38064 GCA_034783455.1 Micropsitta finschii | reverse complement strand
AACGGCATTTAAAAAAAAAAAAAAAAATAAAAAAAAAAAAAAAAAAAAAAAAAAATGGAAAAAGAAAAAAAAGTGAATAGTTTTAAAAGTAAATAATAATTTAAGGTAGAGCGTCACCTAAGTGAGAGCGCAAGAAGGAGAAATCTTTGTTCAGTTTTATAGTCCACAGTGTCTGGCTTAGGGACTCTTCTCGGGGCTCTCATCTCAAGTTCAACGTACAGAATCTTTTTCATCACGCTCAGCTTTAAACTTTTTATTTAAAGATACCCTTCCCCAATGAGCTTTCAGAATACTTATTGTAGATTTTAAGAGAAATGGTATATTAATTTATGCTATTAACATCACCTCATAAATTATAAGTTTTATACTAAAGCTGTATTGAGTGTAATGAATTATGTTGCATATGTGTTTTTAATAGCTATAAAATTATATACAAGCTTTTTTGGAAAAACAAACTAGTGAAGCACCTTTTTACACTGGATCTTTGCCGTGTCAAGGTGTACAGCTATTCTTTGCTACCTTGCAGATATCTATATCTATATATAGATATATATATATAAATAAAATAAGATGGTATCCTGTATCAACAAACATAGAACTCTTTTTAACCCTTATATTACTGTTCCTATAACTCTTTTTAAATTGAGTGTTACATTCTGCAATAATTTATCTGTGGTTTGTACCTATGATTAGAAATTTAGTTACAGGGTAAATAGATCAAATTAAAGAAATCCAACTACTGTAGCTGGAAGTTGTGAACCAAGTTTGTAAGACCTTTTCTTTCTTTCTGTTTTGTTTTTTTTTTTTCATGTATTTATTTCCAGTTAGCTCTGTGAGTTGGAATTTGGAAAGTCAGAACATTAGGAATCTATCAGTGTCTTATTCAGGAATTTTTCCCCTCCTTTCCTCACAAAGGAATTCCCACTGTGACTTATAAATAGAATTAGACTGCTTGTGTGCATGTATGTATTATATATACACACAAAAAATATGCATTGGGGGGGGAATGTATGTGCGATACGAATGTGTATATTGTATGTAGGTCATAGTTTTGTAAAGAGAAAAGTAGTCAAGAGGTGATGGAATGTATTGTAGAACTGTGATTATTTAGTAGGGGGTTGTTATGTCCTCACTGTTGTATAAATAACTGAAACTCTCTACTACATAATCTTCTGTTATAAGGCTAACTCTGATATCATGTCAATTTTGCTGTTTTTTAAATGAGTTGCATTGAGCCCTGTTTAAAATGCCATGAAAATACCAAGCTCCCAAAGACAGCCTTGAAATAAAACTAATGGGGGAGGAGGAGAGATGGGAGAAGTGAGTGATGTTTTTCAGGAGAAAATGAAATGGGAAGGTTTGCATTTGATGGATGGGGAGGCATGGGAATTGCTGTATCTTTGCAAATTAATACCCAAATCTCCTGTGGTCTGACTTGGAAAATGTTGTCAATCAGTGTACTTGTGTTTTCAAATTAGGTTGTAAGGGGCACTGTTTGTGTTCTGTAACAGGATCTTGTCTTCAAAGTAGATTATTTTCTTTCGCGAGGGTTTTTGTGTATATTGATTTTGTCCCCAAATTGCTGTTGTGGCATTGCAGAACAAAATACATTTTCAATCCAGGGAGTGTCACTTGCGCTGTGAAATTCTGAATTTAATTATGGCCATTTAACTTTTCCCTCTCCTCCCTCCCCCCTATAATTGGAGATGGAAGATTTCATTATGGAGAGTTCTCACTTGCAATTGTGAGAAGTCAGAAACATTCTTGCAGACTGGCGTATTCTTCATACTGTTCTGTTTAGGCTGGAGAAAGCAAGCTAATTGTTATTTATTCATACAATATCACTTTTAATGATGGTGATCCTGGTGACTTTAGAAATCTGTTTAGAAAAACAGAGCTTCCAGTATTGCACAGACACTTGAATATTTTGAAGGCATTTTTTAAGCAGTTGCAAATCAAATCATAATTTTCAGTTATATATTTTTTAATATCCCCCTCCTTATCAACACCCCCCAGGCATCCCTCCCCCTTTCCTCTTCCCCACAATTCATTTCTGGCACATACACATACAAGTAAAAGGGCAGGGAGGTGGAAGTTGTCAGAGGCCTTTCCTTCTGCTTATTTGATGGTAATGGGAGTTACGAGCGTAAATCTTTTATGCCCTTATGGTGAAGAATATACCCATTTTTGTGTATACCTGTACAGAGAGATATATCTGTATATGAGATGTTGGTAGCACTTTGCGGAATGTGGACTTGCCCTCATGATGTACAATAAATACATATGAATGCAATCAATCTAAATCTATATATACACGAATACAGATGTATAGGTGGGGTATACGTTGTATCACACACATGTAGATTAGTTGTAACATGAACGAGTGTGTGAGCTAAAGAGAGAGACTATCCACGTAACGTACGTGTAACAGGTAAGCACTTGTGCCAAACAAGGTCGTTTTAATTCTTCTGAGGGATTTGGATGACATCAGTGACTGATAATGAGCTTGGTCACCATTGATCTGTGTTACCTCAGCCCTCACAGTGGAGTTGCCTTGGTACGTTTCTGCTTTCATTTATTCTATATTAATACTCATTGAGGCCTCTTGCAATGCCGACCTCTTCTGCTTCTCTGCTCCATTGCGTCCATTCCAGCTCCTCCTTGTCCTGCATCTCTACTGCTTCTTTTGCTATCAGCAGTCGGGTTTAATGGCCCAATCCAGCTCTGCTTATGCATTAAGGAAATTCACTTGGTTACTGTAGTGGAAGCTGAATTGGGCCCTAAGCACTTGCTTGAACTTATGCAGAATTTCCCAGCTATTCAGTTGTGCTTGAGTATGACAGTGATTTGCAAATGAACACAAACTTTTCTCAGAACCTGATGCAAAGCTTCCTAGCATACTAAAAGGTTAACCTGGCATTGTATTTTAGAGGTAAATGCTCAAAAGTAGAAAAATGAACCCACCAGAAACTGTCTTCAATTTTCAGCCCCAGGGAGAAAAAGGGAGTTTGGTTTGTGTTTCCCATATTGCAGGCAGTAAGCACAAGGCAGCCCTGTGCTCTGTTCTGAGCAGTGGGATTGTCATCAAACATATCGAAAGAAATACTGCTTGTTGTATTTTAGCATCAAACAGATTTTAAAATGAGCCGCAGAGTTGACCATTAACGTGCTAGCACTTTGCATCCAGTTGTGTATTGAATTGATCTTGCTTATATAAGTGCATTGTGGTTTTAAGTGTTTTATTTTGTTTTCTGGCTAAGTGGAGCTTCTGTATCCTTTTAGCAGAAAGCAGCTGTCAGAACCTGCTCAGTCACATTTAAGCACTGTTGAAACTCCTGGCTAACTTAGGCTTCAGTTTCAATGGAGAATGCTGCTCCAGTTCTGTCATCGAGTCATACTGCATTCCACGTTTTCCGTATGGATATGGCACGATTTTTTCTTGGCCACAATTCAGCCATGGAGTTTTGTCTTCCTTGCATTTCTATTAGAAAAAGGTAACTTGTGTGCTGTTCATCTGAGCTTTCATGCAATCATACACGACGATTTCTATGATACATATGTTGGGGCGTGTGTATGGGTATGTCTGTACTGTGTGTGTATAATATATATTTATACACACTCGTATATTACGCTATTTCAGTTTATGTATGTGGAGGACGTACCTGCTGGTTCTCTCCTGATATATACTCATGCATACGTATATTAAATATGTATATAGAGTGTAGATGTCCTGCATATACATGTGTATATGTTACAAACCTCGGTTGGCAATTTTTTCCCCCCACTCTTTGCAAATTGCTCTCCCTTACGATGTATTTTCACTGAAGCTGCATTATATAGATGAAATGGAGAAATGTGTTATCAAAGTTTTATTTTAAAAAGGAGACTCTTATTGATTATCTAAAGCCATCTAATTGTCTTCTGAATTTTTACTAGAAGGGTTGTTATTTAAACAAAAAAAAGGGAAAAAAAAAGGAAAAAAAAAAAAAAAAAGGAAAACAAAAATAACCAAAAGCAAGCAGACAAGCCCTTACTCCCACTATCGCTTATATGGACATAAGAAAGAAGTGGAAACAAAAGTTTCTATGTATTTATTTCCTTCAGAGGTTTCTGAGGCATTCTGTAATTGCATTCTGCACCATCCCCCTTTTGTCCAATTATAATTAATGATTCATGGTTTCTTTTACAGAGCTTTTTCCCTCATTACTTTTTGTTCGTAAATCATTGTTCACCTCCTACATTTAGTAGTACTGATATCACTGAGGAGATTTCATGTCCTTCTGTCCTTTTTGGGAGAAGTACCAGTGCATCACTATTGTGTTACATTTTAACATACTTTGTGGAGGATGGATGTTCTTACTGAAGATGTCTGTAACAAGTCTTTAACTTATTTAACGTGAGAAGTCTTCATTGGAACCTATAGTTTATTTCCAATGAGTTCCTGCAACACTTTTTTCATCAACATATTAAGTAGTTCCCTTCTTACTTGATTCCTGAGGTTTTAGGGTTTGGGTTTATTGTTGTGGGTTTGGGTTTTGTTGCGTTTTTTCCTTCCAATTCCATGAAATGTTTTTCTGCAAGTGCAGCAAAACAGATGTAAGGATCTCAACCAATATCCTTTTTGCAGTTAAGGGTAAATATCTTTATCTCAGATTTAATAAAAGAGAAGGTGGCAAGTGGACAATCCAAAGTGCGTAGAGGGAATGCTCACTCTTTTTAAGGCTGTCTCAAGAGAAGTTTGTGTTTGGTGTCATTTTAAAGGTAGCTTGATCACACTTTGATATCAGAAACAGCCTTGTAACAAAGAGCCTCGTACAGTTGTTTGGCCACTAGAGTTTAAAAAGTAAAACAAGTTGCAGTGGGAAAGCAAAGGTGAGGCAGTGTCTTTCGAACCAGTGAATTGTAGCTTGCAAACGTACCTGATTTTGAAGTAACTGCATGGTAGCAAGGATTAGCAGTCTCTTACACCCTTACTTTCTTCCCTCTCATCCCCGACACGTGTTCAGCATACTGTACATTGGGAAAAATAAACAACTCCAGCAAAGCTAAATCCACTTAATGACTGCTTAAAGGGAACATACAAACTTGTATTGCTGCATCCCGTCTCGTGGTATTAGCTGGAAGATTAGCTAATACTCACAAAAAGCCCAGTCCAGATTCCTTCTGTGGATGTATCGCTTTTGGAGAGTGTGGTGCATGAGGATGCCCAAGAAGAAGGGTCCCTTCCTGCGGGGTGCCTGGCAGCGATAGCAGCTCACACTACTGCTTCTAGTGCTGGAGGCTCATGGACAGCATTCCAGGGGCGGGTAGGGAAGCTTGTGTTTGTACTTTCCCTTTAAATAGGAAAGGTTGGCTCTCATGTTCCTCATACTTCTCAATGAATGTACTGTATTACCATTTAAAACAAAAAAAAGAAAAAAAAAATTCAATGAAATGATAATAGATTGGTCTCCTTTTGTTATCTGGTCCTTGTTTAATTTGTTTAAGGGTTTTTGTATACAAAAGTTTACATTTTTATGTATATTTTTCTTGTGTAAAAACTGATGTAATATGTGTATAAAACACTGTATGTATTATCTGTATATAGTGTGACAAAATGATTTTCTTTCTTTCTTTTGGATGTATTAATAAATCTTGCTGTGAAGTAGCTGTGTTTAGTATGTTGAAACCCTCTTCCTCAAGCCATTTTGCCAAGTCTGAAATGTATGAATATTGGCCAGGCTGCAATCTAATCCATAAAGTGATTTCTTTTTTCTTTTAAAACATTTCCTAAGTACAGTTATTAAACTGTCCTTTGCTTAGATAGCTGTAGAGTCTGATTCTACTCTTGCTTATTCTTTATTGCTTTCTAATGACATTAGCTAATCAGTTTTGCAAACAAACCAGGATCCTCGGTCTCAGTCCTGATTCTGATTATAGTGCTTTCTAGCTCTGGATCACTGGCCTGGAGACCAGATGCCCCTCATCTTATTTTCTGGTTTGAGTTTGCAGAACTGTACTTGAAATACAATTTAAGGTGTATGGAATAGATTTTCTTTTTTCCCTTACATGTTATGTTTTCTGAGGTCTAAACAACATATCCCTGCTTCATCACCGAAACTGGTAAGTTGGAGTTTGGCATTATTTTGAGGATTGGTATATGGATGAGAAATGATGGTTGCTGTGGAGCTCTGGTCAGCTCTTTGGCAGGATTGCAAGGCCAGGGCGTGCATGTGGTGACTACCTGGATTGTCCAGATGTTGGGAATCACCACTGCCTTGGTTGGACACAGACACCTGAGCACTGGGGTACAGCTGCTGTTCCGCCACCTTGCTGTGGCTGGTGCAAACTAGGCTGCCTTGGCTGGCACTAACCTTCCAGTGCCACGTTTGCTCTCTGAGAACAGCTTTTCCATCTCTTTTCAGACAGAACTATGCCTTGGATGCTTTGCAGTGAGTCAATGGCTGCTGCATCTTCCCCTTTGCTTTCTGACACAAGGGGTATGTGCTTCAGCTGATGCTTGCCTTGCTAGTCTTTCATCTCCAATATGTTTGAGGTTGTGACTTGCAAGGGTAAATAGTCATGTCCTAGGTGAGACCATCTTCCAGGTTCTGTTTATCATAAACAGTCTTACTTAATTCTGACCTGATCATCGGAATAACCATGAACAGAGATTGATGAGAAGGGGATTCAGTAATCTGACTTTTCTTCTTAATGAACAGTGAATAAGCCGTTCTAGATAGCATAATTAGAGCAGCATTTCACAGTGCTTGGTTGTAATTCAGGCTGAGGGGTAAGCGGTGTCAGTGAGTGATGCAGTCTTCCATGCTAACGCATGCTGAAAAGGTTTCATGGCAAAGGATGCAACTGGATTGTGCTTTAATGCCTTGTCTTTCTGAGAGATGAGAGTACACTGAAAGTTCTGCATCCAGGCATTTGTCAAGACAAAGTGATCACACTAAAAATGAGACAAAGTAAGCAAAAGGAGAGTGCAGCAGCATAAATTCAATGCAGTGTGGTTGGAGAAAATCTACCCCAAGCTTGTCCATTCTAGGGAATTTTCAAGGTCTATGAAGTTGTTAAAAATCTGCTTTTAACAAAACAGCAAAGTAAGTTGCTACCTGGTGTAAGATTTGAGGCCACAATGAAGAGTAAGGGTTTTCCTTAGGGATGGCTCCCTGGCAGGAACAGAGTTGCCTGGTCTGATCCCAAGCTGAGCATTCTCAACTGTGGGGTTGAAGAGAAATGGGCTGAGACTCCTCTGCTGACTAAGATGAAGACCAGCTGAGTCACCTGGGTTTCTGTCCAGCGTTTCCATGAACAATGCTGCTCTTAGAAAACGATTGCATGGCTCTCAGCCTGAAACTTAACAACTGGTCATTGCTCTAGTGCCGCATTTCAAAACACAAGTAGGCTTTGTTTGAAGTATCAATTCAGGAAGAATGTGCTTCATCTTTCTCTGTATTCTAACAGTCCTCTCGAGCTCCAGCAGTAGTCTTTTAATAGTTGGCAATTATTTTCTCAGGAAATCTCATTTGGTTTGTACTGGAAAAGCAGTAAAAAACCATTTTGTTACAAGAGCAAGTGTTGCTCTTGTATGTGGCAACGCAATTGGAAGGTGTCTTCCTGCAGAGTTGAAGACAACCTCTCTCCCTGTATAGTCACAGGCGCTTGTCCCATCTGCAGGAGATAATGGAGGGTATCTTCCGCACTTCCGACACCCCAAAGCGGAGGGTTGGTACTCTGCACCTGCCTGGTATGAACTGGAGATACAGGATGCTTGTTTTAACAGGCTGAGATGATTGGCATGTTTACTGATGTGAGGTTCAGGCCAGGCATGGCTGCCTTGGTTTACTGCTATTGCTAATTTATGACTGGTGGAAAATGCCAGTGAAGAGTCTTGGTACCACTGCATCTAGTAAGAAAACTGAAGTGTTGTGCTAAAAATGTCTCTGAAAGCAAAGTAGCTTTGATACTCTCATGCGTTCTTGTGTTTCTGTAGGGGAACAGCAGTACAAACCTTCTACACCTACATCCAGTAAATCCCGTGGCAGATGTCTTTAGGACCAAGAGGTTTGCATGTCCTGTTCACGCCTCACATCTTTCTTGCTATGGTTGACATAGCCACCAGTGTGGAGGAGAGCCCTGTATCGTGATTTCAGTCTGGCTCTGATGCCTGTTTCTGCTCAGCTTGTGCACCAGCTTCAGCTTCTTGACATTAAAATACAAAGCCTTTGCTTTCACACTGTGCAACTCCTGGCAGAAGAAACTCTCAGTAACCAGCCAGCAACCATCCCAGGGGCTCTTGCAAACCTCATCTGTGGGGTCCCTTCCTGTGATGTCTACCAGGTAGCTGATGCTGGTTAGGCTGCTGATACAGACGTAAATGCCATCACGTTGATCAGTGTTTTCTCGACAGGTACCGTGTGTTTCATTTCCTGGGAGGGTGTCACGGACTTCAGCCACTTCTACCTTCCCCATTGTATCCGTGCTGGATGCGGTGGTGGCCCTTTGCAGCAGGAGACAAAGTGCTGTGTTGAGAGGGAGAGGAGAGGGTCTTCCCAGCTGCAGACCTGTGCTGTGAGCCTGTGCTATGACCCCAAGGAGGGCAGTAAGGCTTGTGAGGAGCACAGCTGGCACCCGATGCGACACCCATCGCCTATCTATATAGTCCTTCATCAGAGAGCTGCATGGTACGTAGTATGGCTCCTGCTGAAAAGAGCTTCACAGATGATTTCTCATGGGGTTTATGTGTGTTGCAAGCATTTCTCTTCAAGCTGGGGCTTTCTTGCACATGGGTCGAGAGGAGAAGCGCTCATGAAGAAATTGGGCCAAAACTCAATCTAAAGAGGTAGCAGCAACCCTGCCTCACCCAGCTGGTGCCAAAGCATCAGCAAGAGTAGAGAGGCTGATGTATGTCAAATTTGGGCTTGTAGTTTGCCGAAGTTTGATTTTGAGCTGTTACAATACTGCCACATCAGCATTGGTCCACGTTTGTGCCAGTGCAATTGTGCAGAACTGAACCCTGGAAGTGTTCATAGGTATTTCCCAAAGCGACCATTGTCACCTTTTCTACATGAGGCATGTGGCACCTGGTTACAGCTTCCCTGTGTCTCTCCATGGTGGTGCTGATCCTTTCCAGTGCTGGGGGAGCTGCCCAAGTCCAGGAGCCTTGAAGTTCTTACAACCAGTTTTGGGCATGTCTTCAAAACAATTCCTTTGTTGGGGTTTGTTTTCCATTTGCTAATCAAAAACATTCTTTGCCATCACCTCAGTAAGATGAACCCAACCGGGATGGGAGGAGAGGGTTAAGTGCCTAGAAGCGTACAGATGGGTTAAATCAAGACACATGAAGCAGCTGGGGTTCTCTGCACATTCCTGCTGCCTGAATCAAGAGGCACGGATTATCATCAGCAGAGGATACCTCCCTAAGTGTGTAGTCTCCTCTAATTTGTGCTTTCAGCAGTTTGCATGTATTTGCCATGCTTTGGTAAAGAGCTTTTCCAGTCCAGCTGAGTGTTCAAAGTCAGTAAAGCCACTTGACTTACATAGGAGAGCACTTGGTTGCTGTTTGCTTTTTGCTGTGGGTTTTTCCCCCCTCAACTACTTTAATGCCTTGTTTAATCCTGCAGAATTTAATTTTTCAGTTAGCCAGCATTTGCTCAGTGGAGCCAGCCAGTTTTCTCTATTACTAATCTCATTTTTGCTGCTCTCCCTTGGGTCCTACTGTTTAATATAGCTTTTGTTTGTTGGTTTTTGGTGCTTTTTTCCTCCCTCCTTTTTTGCCCAGTGTTTTGTCCATTCCACACCATGCTTTTGTTGTTCTTTTTCTTCTCCATCTCCTTTCCCCTCAAATTGCAACTGAAATTGTTACTGAAGCGATTCTGGTGAGCAAAATTGGATTCTTAGAACTCAGAATTATTCCTTGTCAGACCTTATCCTCTTCACTTGGCTCCTTTATCTCTACCAGCTCTGCCCAGGCACAAGGCTTTGCTTGGCGGAACTACTCCTAATACCCCTAATTAATGAATTAGAACCAGTCAAGGTCTCGTACAGACACACATGTTGTCTGAGGTAGGCCCCTTGAAAGGTGATGGAGATGAGGATCTTGACAAATAATGTCTCTTCGAAAAATTCACTGAAGCTGCTGTGATGAGTCCGGGAAAGAGAAGGCTTAGGGGGGACCTTACTGCTCTGTACAGCTGCCTGAAAGGAGGTTGTAGTGAGGTGGGGTTGGTCTCTTCTCCCAGGTAACAAGCAATAGAACAAGAGGTAATGGCTTCAAGCTGCACCAGTGGGGGGTTTCTTCATGGAGAGTGTGATCAGGCAGTGAAACAGGCTGCTCAGGGCAGTGGTGGAATCACTGTCCTTGGAAGTGTAGATGAGGCCTCCAGTGATATGGGTTAGTAGTGGTGGACATGGCGGTCCTGCGGTAACAGTTGGACTTGATGAACTTAAAGGTCTTTTCCAACCTTGTTTATTCTATGACATTTTGTGTGCCTTGCAAAGCTGGCTGCCTTCAGCAAATTTCCTGTGATGACATGCCAAAAAGATGATGCCTCTATCAGACAGCGTTTCCCATTAAACATGCTTAAAAAGCTAGCAGTCCTGCTCATATCGGTTCCTGGTCTGCTGTGATGTTGGCTGCTTTCACGCAGCCTGTGCTACAGGGAGCAGCGTGTTTCACAGACTGTGGCTGTGTCTCTTTGAGCTGTCCCTGCTTCGGGGCAGACTTTGCCCACAGGCAGTACTGTTTCCATCTGCCTTTGCCAGGTTACAGAGAGTGGGGCTGGAGGGTGGCAGCCTAACTCTTTCTTAGTTACTGAATACCTGCAGGATCTCTTTTCCTTCATTCACCCCCAGTAACACAGCATATTTATCTCTTCCTGCTCCTTCCTGGATTCTATGACTGGTGTTCTCAACCAATGCCAGAATCTGTGGGCTGCTCTTAGCAAAGTCTGTAAGAGACAAACAACGCATGGATCTAGTAGCTGTGTGTGTCTATGACAGACAGTACTTTTCATCTTCCTGCTGCCTTGTCAGCACCCCCAGCCCACATTGCTCATCCTATCCTATATGGGCCAACAACCAGGTGTAAGACTCCCTGGTTGGAAAACTGGTGGGTTTTAAACGTATGGCCCCTCTGTGTTACTCTCTGGTCCTATAATTGAAGCACAGCCTGTGGGGTAAATTTCTTAAATGCATCAAAACTGTAAAACAAAATTCTCTTTTTACTTTGGTCATCTCTAATGCCATAAAATGTAATCCGCTCATTCACGTAATTCATAATTCAGTTTAGTTTTCCTTCTGCCTCCTGTTTTTCTACCAGCTATCTGGGACTTGATTTGCAGTGTGCTCCACAGCAAGCTTGTGGGAACTGCTGAACACGATGTCAGGCCCTGGAAAGGAGCAAGCAGTGAGAACCTGTAAGCAGCAGGCAGGCAGCCAAGGGCAGGACAAAGGTGCTGCTTGTTGCAGGGGGTCATCGACCTTACTTGGTCCATCAGCTATAGTTTTGCATTCCTGGTTTTGTTCATTGCCTGAACTCTGCAAGGAGCAGCAGGCCATTGTAAGAGGTTTTTGTCGTGTAAGTATTGCCTGAGGTTTTAATAATCAACCCGAAGTCGTTCCTGACCTGCACCAGGTTTATTCTAGGGTGGCCATGACAGCGCTGCCAGTGCTGATGACAGCACCTGATGGAGATGACAGTGACGGTGGGAGAGCTGTGGGTCTGGGGCTGTGCAGGGGATGCTCAAAGCAGGATAGGTCCCTCGGTTCCAATTATTCTTTTGAAACCCAGACGTTATATCCTGCAATATGTGGCATAGTCTGTGCAGAGGGTCACATGTGCAGAACTGATGCTCCCCGAGCAGCGTGAGATAAGGGAAAAAGCATGGGGAACTGGAATGTCTTTATTACTTTTTTTTCAAGGGGAGATTCTCTTTCACTTTTCATTTCCTCTTGTGTTTCCTTTCTGTATTTGTGCTTTAACATTAGGTTTGATTCTGTCCTGATAGCATTCAAGTGAAGGCTTACATATTTCATCAGGATTGTCTCTTTTGTTTCCAGGGCTGAAAGTCCCAAGCAATATGAAGCAGTCACAGCCTTGTACACATCTGGAGTCCTTTCATCTACTCCAAACAGGCACTTTCCTTTATTCCTATTCACCGTCATTACTTAATTTCCTAAAGAGGCTGCAGCTCTTTAATGCCTGAGTGACGTATGTCAAAATGTCTCACTAGGCTCTTCCACTATGTGGTAATTCAGTATATCCTGTTTCCAGAGCTGAGGAAATACATTTCCTTCACTTTAGCTCATTACTCTTTAGGAAATTGCTTTTCTTCTATTACCCTGACAGCCTGGATTCTGACAGCTCCAGACTCGCTGGGTGAAGCTCCTACAGTCTCTGCAAACACTTTTCTTCCTTGAGACTCCTCTGTCTGTCACCTATCATGCCCTTCCTAGAGCATTCCTTCTATTTGGGACTTTTCTTACCTTTCCAATGGAGGCTGGGTGTCAGGACACAATTTACAGTGCTGACCCTGAAGGTTTACAGAAAACAGGCTTGCCATCCCCTCTCCAGCAAGGTAATAATGCGTTGCTTTACAGGCTCACAGAGATCTCCATTGCTGAACTTGTATTACCAATTCCTGCTTTAATGTAACTTTTATGGCCAAGTTTTAATAAAAGGAGCCATTACTTGTATTGCCTGGAACAGGACCTTCAAGAAAGCATTAGCAAAGATAAACTACAGGGAGCTCTCCTCAGCACTTTCTAATCTAAGAGCCACTTGACCTATCCGGAGGAAAACCCACAGCTTAAGATCCTCACTGGAAAACCAGCAAACTGAACTGCTACACAGCAAACCACAGCAAGAGAAGCCCACAGGAGGGTATGGCTAGGGCTCAGCACCACCAGCACGCACTGCCCATGGGACAGGACCACCCAGCCACGAGAGCTGCCCCAGCCTGGCTGCTTTAATTCCTGCCTTCACTCTCAGCCCAAAGAGCAGATAGAGGCCAAGTTCTCATTACTGCAGATCATTAGCTGGATGGGAAGAGGCTTCCCCTTATCGCTTTCCCACATTGGCAATGAAGAAGCTCTGCTCCCGACAGGAATATCTCCTAGTTTAGGTTGAGATTAGCAGCTCTGGTCTCAACCTCAACCCAGGAGCATTAACCCTTTGTGCATTGATGCAACACCTTTGATTGCTGCTTCAGACACTGAAGAACCAAGCAACCGCTATCCTCAGAGGGCAACCAAGCAGCTTGCAAAGCAGGAGCCTTCACTGGTACATGCTTTTAGCACTGATGTAGTTAAACCACAGCCAAAAGCCCACCTGGAAGGTGATTTCTATCAAACAGCGGCCATGTCAGCTGGTGCCTGGGACCCTGCCCATCTCCTCCATCACCAGCCAGGCCAGGAGCCAGAGGGGTTTAAAACAACCCATGGAAAAGCATTGCTCAGCCCTACCATGGGGCAGCCCCACAGCCATCAGGGCCAAAGTTTGGGAACGCCTCCATTTGCATCTTCATTACCAGCTGGGTGTTGATTTAACCTGCTGCTTGATGGCTCAGAGACACACGTTAAATCCCACCTCCAGCTTAACTCAGCTGGTGCCAATTCACCTCTAATGTGTGTACACACAGCTTTAGATCTCTCCTAAAGAGCCCCATTTCTTCCCTGTTGCAGCTCTGTTTAATGCTCCCCTTGGGAAGTCTGGTCCTCACCGGAAGATTCAGGATGCTCATGATAAAGGCTTTCATCCCATTTCTCACTGCTCTCACCCTCCTCAAGGGCACTGTGTCACCCCCTTGCTCCCAGCACCATCTGCTCTCCCTTACGGCTCCCCATACACCTCTTTTGCCCCTCCACACACAGGTATTTCCTATTGCTGCTCCTTCTGCTCCTTCAGGCAGCACCCACCATGCAGACCCCGCACAGATAACAGCACTTCCATGGTCTCTGCAGGAACTGCTTTGCCTCTGGCTGTACCCTGTGAACAATGCACTAATTAGTAATTAATTAGTTGCACATCTCTAATGCTCCCTTTCCAGGCTAACCGAGCATTTTACAAGCACCAAGGAAGCAGAACTCATCGTTCCCCAGAGCCATTCAGTGCAACAGCAAACACTGCTCAAATCACTGCAGTTTCGGAGCCCAAGACCTGATCCTCATGTGCACCGTTCACATCCCTGCACTACAGAGTTCCTATGGCTCCTCACAGCTTCCCTGCCATCTTCATCCAACACAGACCCACATGCAGCCACATCTACTAGGAAATAGCAGTAACCCTTCCCTCCCCTGGCTTTTCCTTATCCTCTAAACCAATGCAAGCATTACTTTCTTTTTGAGCGACAACTTCAGCATTAAACACCATGATTTAGCAATCTAAACACCAGAAGCCAGCATGGTTTTCATACAGACCAATGAAGACAGCAGTATGTTTCCAGTCTGAGCTCCCTGCCTGCTGCAGAAGCCTCTCCCTGCTACTAGAGGGGAAAAGCAGGACCCCCACATAAGCAGTGATTGCCAACAACAACAGTGGCATCCTGGCTGCAAACAACTGTTCCTCTGCAGCACTGCATTCCCTTGGCCCTCATAAATAAGGGGGGGGGAAACATTGCCTTGCCAAATCACTGTAGATCATAAGCGAGCTGTCAGGAAAATCAACCCTCTTGCTGCTTTTCCCTATGGGATTTAAACTTGGATTTCATCTTTGATAACACCAGGAGCCTCACCCATGAAGGAAGGAGCAACATTAACTTCACAGGAGCTTGAGCTGCAGGCCCATCACAACCAAAGCAAAGCAGACCTGTTATCACACCCCCTTGGCTGAAGACAGCAACCTTACCCCCCAGCAGCCCCTACATCAAACCCACCCAAACACAACCATTCCCTGTACCACACGGAACTCATTTCACCCCAATTCCAAGGCCCTACCTGGAGCTGGGACAACGAGAGCATCCTTTACATGGCACACACCTCAGGACAAAGAACAGGCTGAGCTTGTAGCTGAAGGATCTCCTTGCAACCCCTCCCAGCCAACACAGCCCTTTCCCATTCCATTGATGAGGTCCCAGCTGAGGCCACTTCACTCATCAGCACCTCTGCTGGGTGCAGGACATGGGGTACAGGTCTCTGTTGCATCCATTGACTGTTGCTAGAGCTGTTGCAGGAGCTTGCAGGTCACCATAGAATCATAGATCTTGAGCTGGAAGTGATCCATAAGGATCATCCAACTCCTTGCTCTTCATAGGACTACCTAACACTGAACCAGACATCAGCACACTGCTTACAGTCCACAGGCTTAGGGGCTTAGGGCTATAGCTGATGCTTTGTACTGGGATGGGGCCCAGTCTGTGCTGGGAGGGGGTCAAATGGGTTCAGTCTGTGCTGGGAAAAGGCCAGGAGATCCAGTTTGTACTGAAACACAGGCCAGTCTGTACTGGGGCACGGGTAGGGGATCCAGTTTGTCCTGTCCCCTTCAGGTCAGGGCAGCCCTTCCCCAGAGTCATTTCATTGCACTTACACTGGTAAAGAAGCTTCCACAAACAAGCTTGTGCTGGGCTTTGCAGAGATTCAGGGGGTTCCTCCAATGCTGTTGTTCCTCTGTCTCTATTCTTGAAGGGAACCAAACAAGAATTAGCCAGAGGTTGGGGATCCTGAAGCAGGACCTCTTCATACACATGCACAAAAGGAGAGTGGGACAGGAGGCACCACCACTGCTTCCTGCCCTATTAGAAACCATTACCTCCAGCAGGCACCACGATGGGCTCAACCTACCTGCCAGTCTCTCCTCTTCCAAGCTTTTTTGGGGCCGACACAAGAGGCATCATCCGAAGCTCCCTGTACCGAGATTCCCCTTTTCCTTCACTTCCTGGCCTCATCCCACCTTGCCCGCATCAAGTAGATGGTGCCTGAGCCTCGTGCTGGAAGTGCTGTTGGCCCAAATGAAGCGTAATGTGCCGAATTGTCCCTAACAAAGGGGTCCTCTGTTTGCCTTTCCCACGAGGGTTATTATAGCTGGTGTTTAGTTTGGACTGGGACCAAGACATGCATTAGTGTTCCTCATCCTGTGGGGTTCTGTGTACAGCTCCAGTGAGCGCAGGGGGCTTCCAGACACTGTGCCAAGCCAGAGGGAAGCTTTTCAGGGGTTTGAAGTCTTCTTCCTATTCATGGGCCCCTATCTCTGAGCCTTCCTGC
>JAVHNF010069003.1:791-11568 GCA_034783455.1 Micropsitta finschii | reverse complement strand
CTTAACCATGAGTGATCATATTTGAACACAACATCCCTTGAGAAATCCCATTTCTTCTGCAGGAATGACTCCTGTGGGTTCTCTTCATGCACACCATCCAGCTGTGCTGATACACTGGCATGCTAAGCCAATGAGGAGATCTACAGTGTTAGTGAATGGTTTTACTTAGATGCTTCTCTTTTCTATTAGTTCTTCCTAGGCTGCAGTATCTGTCCTCCGCCCTTTCCTAGCACAGCTGGCAGAGAAGGGAGCAACAATTTTTGCCTTGGTGGAAGAGAACGGCAAAGGTACAGAGCACATCTGGAGCACTGCTCTTGAACTGGGGGGACAAATTGCGGGTGTAAAAAACCCCACGTCAGTGGCATGCCAATGAGGTGACACCATTTTCATGCAGCAGAAGCTCTGTCCCCATCATCTCTAGGAAAAGTTGATTAGGTCCAGCGGATTGCTGTCTTCTTTCATGAAGAAGCTGCAAAAAGTTCTTTTCTTCTGCTAGTGCTTCTCTCCAGGGAGTAGTTGGCAGAGAGAGGCGAGTCTCAGCAATAGTACATTTCAAAGTTATTATGCCAGCAGAAGAGAAACACAAGGATTTGAACTTGGTAATGCATATTTCTATATGACAGGCCAGAGCACTAGAGGGACACACACACACACAGAGCCCACCAGGCAGACCTCCCTGGGTCTGCAGGGTGCCTGGCTCACTGCACCATGGACCATGGCAGCTGTGAACAGGACCCTGTTTCAGGGCTAATCCCCCCGTAAACACAGCTCCTGGTTTCGGTGGCTTGGTCCTGCCACCAAGCCAGCTCCTGTGCTGTCTGGGAGGGATGGAGATTTGGATAGAGCTTGCCTGGCCTCTGGATATGTCTCTTTTGGCTGCAGACAAATGGGGTCACCTTCTCGCTCCACCTCACTGCTGTAATGAACCTACCAGTCGTGGTGATGCATTCAAGTAGTGAGCAGTGCAGCTGAGCCCAAATCTTTGTGGGGCTGTGGTAATAATAGTGCTTTCATGTAGGAAATGAGTGAATTGTCAACCAAGACCTCCTCTTTTTGTAATGATTAACCCTCCGCTAATGATTTGATATAATATTGGGTGACGTTGAGTGCTGCAATATTGATGTTTAATGTGGTCCAAAGCAAGGGCTCAGGAAGCAATAAAGATTTACTCTAGCTAATGTGTGAGAGCCGGGTTGTCCCTGAGCCCCCTGCTAGCTGATGGCCTGACGTGTTTGCCATGGTGTGGCAGCCTCACCTAACAGAAGCTGAATTTCTGGCTAATAATTTAATGAAGGCTTTGCTGTATTTCCAATTACTGGAAAAAGCCATGATTCTTTTCCGCTATGTGTTATAAAATCAGCCCTTCATACTCCATGGAGCCAGGGGGGAGAGCACCTCATCCTTCTCTTTGAGCTCCTCATCAGTCTTCCAGCAAAGCCTGCCCACCCTCCAAGGGGCTGGGAGGCAGCTCCCAAATGGAGGAGGGCAGCAGAGGTAGAGCACTGCATGGGGGAACCAAGCTGGCCCCAGGACCCACCTTGCCCCATGCATGGCTGAGGTAGATGGAGCTGGCGCCACAAAGAAGCGGCGTGGGAGGAAAACTTGGAAGGACAAATTACTGCAGGTATTGATTCCCAAGGCTGCTTGCAGAGGGATTTCATTTAGCAGCACTGCCAATGACATTATGTGCAGGATCTTGTCCATGGCTGGTTCAGTGGCATTAAGAGAATTACTTTGGCCTAATGAATAGGAATAAGAATATTTCAACCTCCTCCCTGGAAAGTAATGGTGGATCATCAAGTGTGCAGCCAAGTTCAGGTCTAGTCACTTGCCAAGTGAATGCAAATGACAGGTTGTTTTATTTAATGGAGACTATGGTGCGCTGGCCAAAATCCTTTTCTTTGTGGGTTGGTGTGTGTGTGTCTCCCCCCATTCTAAAGCAGACTTTGTCTCTGCTCCCAACTGGCTTTTATATTTCAAGCAGAAGAGAATTTTGCTGACTCTTGCACTGAGATCTGTCTGTAAATTGCTCTAAACCTCCTCAATCAGCTGTATTTTATGCTGTGCTATGGGAGGAGACAGGAGCTGGTGTGCTGGTGGTGGTCACCACCAGCCTGCAGTGGAGCTGGATCTCCCTGCCTTCTTCCAGCTCGGAGCCAGTAAGATGCTCCATTGCTGTCACTGCTGCCTCATTCCACCAAGACCGAGGGGATGTTGTGGAACCCCTCACCCTGGCATTGGACCCTTTGCTGGCATGGTGTGTGAGCATCTGGGCTACATTGTCCATTGGATTTGGATAAGCCACTCGCTCCTGCAGGGCACCTCTAAAGTCTTCCTTCTGCTCTCTGCACCACTGTTAACAAGATGTTTGCAGGGGTAAAAGCCCCTGAAAAGGGCCATGCAGACACACACAGCCCAAAAGCCAGGCAGATGCACAAAGATTCAGGGCCCAGGCACTGCAAGAGCAGGATTTGCCCCCAACTCAGTGCAGGGTGCAGAAAACAGGGGCCAGGGGCAGTAGGGAAGGGCAGGTCCTGTCTGATCAGGGCCTTAATTTAGTGCTACACTTTCAGTGACTTATTAAACTCTTAGAACACACGTTGTGCCTCACTATGGCTCACAACTTACATCAGCATGGGACAAAACACCATCATGAGCAACCATTTTTAGACAGGACGCAGCGTTTTGCTTCATATAACAGTGATGATTTGTAACAGGAATGGCAGAGGGTGGGTTTTTTCCCTCTTCTTTTGTAAAAACAAAAAGTGTTTGCAAAGTAAACTCTGATGTTTCAGCCACAGTCACCTCTTGAATGAAATGGCTGTGACTGCTCACCAGCAGTTAATCCTTGTGTGGAGAGTTTTGCTTAAGGAGATGGGGTTTTCGTCTGTTTGCTCAGAATCAGGGTTCTGCCCTAATGAATTATTTTGTTGACAGGGAGAACAGGTTTCTGCTTTGTTTTGCCAGGTGTTTCGATGTAGGAGCAGAGGTGTCCTGCGGGATGTGTGTTTGCAAAGGAGGCTGATGGGAAAGATCAAAACTGATTTGTTATGTTTGCAGAGAAAGAGGCTCCGTATCCACCGATCTGAGCGGGGAGTGACTGAAGTCCCCAGACACCAGCGTTCGGAGCTGTAATTGTGGCTGTAAGTGGGTGACCAAAGTCCTGTTGACCTCACAGAAGCCATAATTTCATGCTAGGTGACTCTCATGTCCTGGGCCTCCCGCCCAGACCCGGTCTCTGACCTGCCCAGGACAACATAACTCAGTACAGCTCTGGGCCTTTCTCCTGCAGGATGAGCCCGAGGGCTTCTCCTGCTCCATGGCTGTGGGGTGATTTGGAAATGAGCTGGGTTGGGATCCATGCTAGTCAGGTCTCTGACCATTTGCAAACAATCTGTAAAACCATCCAGACAATAGGCCTGCAGAGCCGCCCTTGGGCTGGAACCATGCCTGGAAAATGTATTTCCCAAGTGGGGACTTCAGCAGTTACAAATCCCTGACTGATGTGGTAGAAGGACATGGCAAACACATGACCTGTTGCCATGATCCGCCAGCTCGGATCCTGCTGGTGTGCTTGTTTAACCCCCTCTGACACCACCCAGAAGCTTCTGCCTCTGAGCACCGCCAGCATCAGCTCTTCCTGGTGCAAAACTCTCAATCCCTGCAGGCACAGGCGGATGGGAGATCCCTGTGGGAGAGCTGGCCCAGCTGCTGGGAAAGCAGCAGTGGAGAGCATGGGAACGGGTGAGGAGCTGCCTGCACTGCTCCCATGGAGAGCCCAAGAGCTACTGCTTGGCGTGAGAGCTCACCAGGGTCATGGTGCTTTGGGTGGGATTGAGGATTGTCACCTCCTTCTTGACACGTGACTGCTTCTGAAGGCTGTCAGTCCCCTTGGCTCTTTTTCTGCTGCCTGATCCTTTGCTTGCATCCTTTGTCCTTCATGGCAAACCACTGCCAGGGTGGGTGGGCTGTGGTGCGGGATCTGTGCTGGGATGGATGGAGCTAACATGGAGGTCTTGTTTGGGCTCCACAGCCAAAACATGTGCTTTCTGGGCATGGCATCATAGCTTTGGAGACCCTCAAGGTCATGGGCACCACATGGGGACCTCCCTGTCCCAACCCACTGTTTGCTGAGGATGTTCACCATCATGGGCAGGCGGCAGCAGTGAGCTGCCGTAGTCCTTCACAAGTTGTCCTAATTTGTCTCTAACAGGTCTCTAAGGGCACAGCTCTCCTTGACTGGTTGTCATCCATAGCAACACCATGCCTGGGCCTTAAGTTGGTGCCAGCTGAGGTGCACAGATGTGTAGCTGTGTAGTTTTGCCTCTCTGGAGAGCCACAGTGCCATGTCCTGATGCTGGCACGAGCAAACACCGTGCTTGGTGAGTTTAAAGGATGTTTGTACATAACTGGGACAGGGAAGGATGGAAGAGGCTTTTCTTTTTCTTCTCCTTTTTAAACAATAAATAATGGCAAAATCCATTCCCTGCTTCTTAAACCCAGCTCCTTTTCCTGATGGATAGATAGATATAATGAGATTCTCAAACTCATAAATCTGCTGCGACTTTATTACCTGCATCTGTTGGAGATGATGTGAAGAGAACTTCATACAGAGAGGACTCTTAAAAGGTTACAAAGAGAACCAGCAGTCTGCAGAAAATCTTCATCTAGAGAAAACAGCCAAGAAAACCTGCATAGAAAAAAGCACTTGAGCTGGATGAATAGAATCATAGGTATTAGGGCTGAATGCGAGCGGCACCGGCAGTGGGGCACCTTGCCGTGAAGTGAGCCGAAGCCAGTTCCCTGCATGGGTAACTGGTGCAGGAGCAACTGGAGCTGGCACTCGTGCCCTCGTACACCCATAGTTCCTATGCTGGTGAGGTGGGGGGGGCACAAACATTGGTGTTGTTAAAGCAAAAAGCAGAGCTCAAATGCACTGGTGCTTTTTTATTTGCCTTCTGGTTCATGTGCCACCAGGGCAGAGAGACTGGTGACATGCTCAGCCCCTGCCCTGGTGGACAGCCGCATGGGTGGGATGATGGCACATCATGGCCTTACCACATCCCTACGCTGCTCCTCCTTCCCTCTGGGCTCTCACAAGGGAAGATAGGGGAATTGGGATGGGTGCAGGCAATGGGCACAGAAGATAACTGGTTTTTAAGCTGGTGGATAGATCAATGGGGATCTGACTGGCCCCCAGGTGAGCTGGTGGCAGCTCTGTGCTTGCTGTGGAGCCCTGGTCCAGGGACTGAGCAATGCTGGAAGGATCCCAGTGGCTTCTGAGCAGGGGGGGTCATTTCTCAGATGGGATGTGTACCTGCTGGATGCAGCTGTGTCCAAGAAAGCAGCAGGTGAATGAGGATGTTCCAGCATGTGCCTTGCCCCAGTGCCAGCCTCAGTGCCGTGAGAGGGCTGCGATTGCCAGACACAGTGAAAATGGGTTGGAAATGGTGCTGGAAAGTGCAGCTCCCGGAGCACAACAGGCTGTTGTGCAAGGTCACATCTACAGTGTGGTGCAATGATAGCTTCATGATGCTATAATGCAAGCTGGCCGTTATTTTGGTGCAAAGAGTGAGGCTTAAACTTTTCACTCCCCATTGCAAGGGGGAAGACAGAAGGAGGAGCTTTGCTTGCTGGCTTTCCTGCCTGAAGTAGACTACTCATCCTTGCTGAGCCAGGGTGACAATCCAGAAAGCAGAGTTGCAAACATGGAGAGAGCAGAAGGCATCTTTAAGCTGTGATCATTGAAGAATATTAACCAATCTTGAGCTTTATGAGTGCCAAAAAGTGATGCTTGAGTAATGTGGCACCAGGAATCCTGAAGCACTTCTGTAGCCTTGGAAAATGCAGCTGCTTTGGGATTTCAGCCCGAGACGGCTGTTATTATCCACTGTGCAGAATGAAGCTTCTGTAGGGAGCTTTTACAAAGGCCATCATTCTTCCCAAATAGTGGTTGTTTTTATCACCTGGCAGTAATGATACTCTCTGGTCCCTTTAATATCCGAGTGTGTTCCCAAAGTGAGACCGGGAACTCGTTTATGGCTCACCCCCTCCGAAGGAAACAGCTTACAATGTTCTGCCAGGTAGCCCTTACCGCTGTGACAATGGACACTGCTCACCTAATAAAAACCCTGCTGACAGACACGGCCTCCTGGTTGTTTGTTGTGCAGCACAGCAACATATATCATGGTTGAAATACGCGCCAAGCAGCAATCCTAATGCACACAGTGTCTCTGCTGCAATTGATTTGCAGGCAGGACAAATACCCAGTGAGGAGCGTGAGGGGCTCTGCGTGCTCTCCTGGCTAAACCCTTATAATGGTGTGGGAAATGGTATTGCTGAAGCCTGCAGCTAATATCCAGCTTGTGGGTTGGCTGGCTGTGAAAACCACATCGCCCCAAATACGCCTGTCCCTGCGTATGTTGGTTGGAGCACCCGAGCTCCAGTTCTGAAGGAAAAGTATTGAAAACCGAATCAGAATCGCTGACTCTTTCCAGTAATGTGTCTGCAGCATCGCATGTGCACCAACTTCCGTTTTTTGGCCAATGATGAGATTTATTGCTCTTCCGGGTAAGTGTTGAATAAGGAAAATCCTCATCCAGTTGCTTGTTTTGGTTGGAAAATGCCCTGGGTGGCTGCTGCCTGCCATCGGTGACCTGTGTGTCCTGACCCTCCTTTCCCAGAGATGGGGTGAATGATGGGACCGACACTACTTAGAACCACAGGGAAGTGTGAGTTTTAGGGATGGCTAAAGTTGGTGGGCATGGCTCGGTGTGGCAGCATGGCTCCTTTCCAGCTCTGTCTGTAAAGCATAGGGTGGCTCTGAGCATACTCAAGGCCCCTGGACTAGGAAATAGCCCTAAATTTTGTCACTCATCCAGTATCTCTGGATGTCTGGTCGAGCAAGCTGTGATACTACATCCCCATTGCCCAGCAGCTGGGACATGTGCGCTGCAGAAGTGATGGGAGAGATGTGAAACCTCACAAGATACCTCTAAGCAGCCTCCCCAAAAATATGAGCTGGCTGAGGAGCAGGTGGAGAAGAAGGGCTGAGGTCTCACAGTGAGCTGCTTTAATTTCATCATCTGCAGAGGGCTGCTTCACCATGCATCCCCCTCCCCAGGATCAGGTGGTATTAGAGACTTGATCCTTGGGAGGTGAAGAGGGAAATGTCTTATGGTGCGAAACTGGAGGAGCTCAGCCAGTTTAGCTTATTAAAAGGAAGATCAAGAGGTGACTTAATTGTGCTGTGTGAGGAACCTTCACGGGGAGAGAAAGGCAGGTATTAAAGGGCTGTTTAATCTAGAGGAGAAAAGCATCACACGAGCCCGCGCCTGGAAGCTGAAGCCAGTCAAATTCAAATTGGGAATCAAACAGACCTTTTAAAAAATGAGTGTTAATAAAGATTAAACTACCCAGGAGAGCGGCGCATTCCCTCGCCTTTGATATATTTAGACCCAGACAGGATGTGTTTCTGTGCCACACACTTCAGCCAAGCAGGAGTTACCGGGCTCGGTACAGGAGTAATTGGATTCCAGACTCAGCCCTGTGTCAGGGAGAGGTCATGCGAGATGATCTAATGGTCTCTGCTGGCTGCTGGTCCTCCCACAGCCAGAGCTGTGATTTGTGTGCCTGTGGCCGGCTGACAGGGACGTGGCTCTATCAAGAAACGCAAAGGATGTGGCACCATGGTGGTAGGGACAAGAAGACAGGCATGTGGCACCAGTCAAAATATTGGAAAGGGAAGGCTTTTAGCCAGAAAATGGCCTTTTGTTAACAAAAATATGGACTCTGTGGGTATTTAGCAGACAAGTACATGTTTTGTGCATGTTTGCCCCTCCTTTTTCACACCATTCCTTAAAAATTAAACCACCTCTCAAGTTTTATATTGACTGGAAAATCAAGGTTTCAATATGAAAACCTCATTTGGAGAAAGAAAAAGATAAGCCATATCCAAATTTCATGTAAGAAGGGTACACGTAAGAATATACCCTTCATGTAAGAATGTACATTCCATGTAAGAATGATACCTGAAAACCTCAGTGAGACCCAGGAGTGGCTCAGGAGCCACACTGCTCACTTGGCAATGCTGAAGTACATTGTGAACTTACTTTCCTCTTTATGAGCCACTCCTGAAGGGCTTGGAGGTGAGCATGGCTGCAGAGGAGCTGCTTGGGTTGCCCTTCATCATGTTTAACAACGCTGTGATTTAGCAGAGCTCATTTCCCACTCAGTGCCCGGAGTCCCTGCTCTAGTCCTATGGGATGGCGTGCTGGGAGCAGGGTTTTGAGATGCAGCACAAAAGCATGGAGGGACAGGCTGAGTGACGGGCTCCTTTGGCAGGGATGGAGCCTGTGGAGGGCTCTTGCTGAGAAGTTGTTGTTCAAGGTGCTTTTCATAATATTTTTAAAATGTGTTTGCTTCCTCTTGCAAATATTCAGACATCTTTAAAGTGTCTGTGGTGCCAAGCTGCTTCTCGCCCTCTTTTATGGGAAATGAGCTTTCTTTAAGGAAAAGGAGCTGCAAAAAGCACAGCATGCCCAAAGTTAACAGTGAGCAGACCGAAACTAAATTAACACCGGCAAGATTTCAGCTGCCCCTCCAAAATATTGTGTCTCTCAGCATAGGGTCCAGGAAAAGATGGGAGAACAGATTGGTTTAGTGCATCATAGTGGTGTCTCTGAGGCACAGATGAAGCTCGGGCTGGGTCCCTCTCCCCTTGCCAAGCCTGCGGTGGGGACTGCTAGCACCCAGAAGTGGACGGTCAGAGATGCAGGCTCAGCAGCGCACCTGTAGGCCTGGGGTGAGACTCAGGATGCTGGAACTGGCTGGGTTAGAGAAGCATCACCTGGAAAAGCAGAGCACGAGCCCAGAAATGAGCCTGGTGGTGACAAGGAGGCAAAGGACAGGTAAGGAGAGCCTGGCCCACCTCTGTTGCTGTAAAGGGAAAGGAGAGAGCGGGAGCATTAACCATTGGCCATAGTGTCAAGCTCTGTGCGGATTATGTTGGCCAGCTTCAGTGATGGAAATAGGCAGCTAACAGTGAGTTCCTCTTTGTAAGAGAAAATAGTCAAAACAGCTTGAAAACTATTCATAATGAGAGCTCTGAGACCAGTAAATGCTACACACATACAGAGTGAATACTGTCATTAAGCGCTCTTTGGATGACAGGCCCAGCAGTTCATTATCCCCATCACTGCTTGGGGAGGGTGGAGGAGAGAGTGGGGTGAGGGGTTTTTTAAATAATGCTTTTTTTTTTCCCTAAATTAATCCCCACTGCAAAGCAGAGCAACAAAGGAGCAGTATAAAGACGGCATCCTGCCTCGCCAGTGCCCTCCACGGCTGGAGCGTGGGGCTCTGGCAACAATCAGTCAGGAAAATCGGGCATGGAGTGGATGGGAAGGGGATGGCCTCATGGTGAGCAGGGCTGCAGTCAGCATCAGTGTGGCAAGGGCCCTCTGCAGAGAGAGGTTATGATGGATTATGCACAGCACAGGAATCGGCTCTTGTGGATGTGAGTTAAAGGCAGGACCGTGCGGCTGCGGGGGTGGTGCGGGGAGGAGAAAGGCCAGGCTGCGGGTTAGACACACGTGTGTGTGAGTCTGGCACAGCTAACAGCAGCCAAGCACCTCTGCAGCAATGTGCCACACAGCACGGCACGGCACACAGGATGCCTCTGGGCAGGCAGCCTGCTCTGCTTCCATACCCATGCCTGTGTCCCAGTCAATTCACCCTGCAGGAGTGCCAGCAGCATGCCAAAAACCCATACAAAGGGACCATGGTGCTCCTGCTGCTGCCAGGCGTCCCCCAGGGGCATGGAGCCGGCCAGGGGCATGTGTCTGACCCATTTTCCACATGTGCAGTCCATCATGGGATGCCTGCAATAGCATGTGACGGTGCCTGGGCTTTTATATGTGCTGCAGGCAGTCTGTAGACACTTGACACCGGACACATGGGAAGGACCAGGTGTTTGCTTTTCTCTTCCCTTTTCTTGCATGGGTATTTTTTGCTCAGCCTGCAGCTGAAGCTGCAGTGGCTGATCATAGCATCCCGTGATGATCTCCTCCATCCGTGGAGGGAGAGCCTGCAGGGCTCTGGCTCTCGTGACACATCCCCAGCAAAAGTTTTGCCACTCAGTGCCACCAAAACACAATTACAGCCTTGATTTTATTTTATTTATATTTTTATATTTTCTATTGAATTGTACTTACCTCCATGCTTACTTTTATACATTTATCTATATGTATCTCAAGATGCGGTTTAACAAATGTTTACTTTTAAGACCCTGGCTAACATTGCTGTGAATCCAGCAGACTTCAGCCCCACCACCCATTCGCAGCAAATGAGGTAGCAAGCACTGGGTGCCTCCTTCTCCATACGAGGATGCTCATGAGCGGGTTGTGACCTGTCACGTGGATGCAGGTGGGTGTCTCGGTCCATGCCTCTGAAGCCCCTGTACATGGGGATGGCCATGAGGAGCAGGTCTCCCAGCTCTTCCTGCAGTTGATCAAATTCCATAGTTATCTGTGCTCAGGGAGAAGGCACAGGATGCCAGTCCTGGTGCAGGTGCAGGGCTGGCAGCACTGTCTCCATTTGCAGACAGAACCAAAGTGTGTCCTGACTAGGGTAGGTGAGGGCACCAAGAGATGGTGTTTTATAATTAGACTCCTTGTCTGATAAAGAAGTGTTATTTTTTGTCAGGGACGGTGTTACAGTACTGTGTGTGTCATCTGACCAGAGGATTTTAGGGTGTGAAAATCCCTGTATGCCCAGAGGA
>JAVHNF010069002.1:21445-45786 GCA_034783455.1 Micropsitta finschii | reverse complement strand
TTATTACTGGTGGTAGAGTAGTGGTTTGTGTTATACCTTAGTTACTAAACTGTTCTTAACCTGTGGGAGTTACATTCTTTCAGTTCTCCTTCTCATCTCTCCAGGAGCAGGGGGAGGAAAGGGGGGAGTGAATGAACAAGCTGCCTGGCTGAGTTTAAACCATGACAGCCACCAAATTGGTCAGGCAGTATTTCCCCTTAGTGAAGCCATGCTGGCTGTCACCTTTTTGTTTTGCATGTGACTTAGCACGCCTTCCTGGAGAATGTGCTCCAAGATTTTGCCATGCACAGAGGTGAGTCTGACTGGTCTGTAATTCCTCAGGTCATCCATTTCCCCCTTCGTGAAAATGGGTGTTATATTTCCCTTTTTCCAGTTGTCGGGAACTTCACTCGACTGCCATGATTTTTCAAATATGATGGACAGTGGCTTAGCAACTTCACTCATCAGCTTCACCAGGACCTGCTGATGAATTTCTCCAGGTCCCATGGACTTGTGCATGTTCAGGTTCCTAAGCTGATCTCGAGCCAGATTCTCTCCTATCATGGGCCTAAGGTCTTCATTCTCCCAGTCCCTGCATCTGCCTTCCAAGACTGTGCATATATATATATATACACACACAAATATATATATAAAAATTAGTATAGGTATATACAAATTAATTAAATATATAGATAGCGTACATATAAAAGAAGTCTTTTCAGAAGCAAAGTAATTAGATTAAAATGCTTATGTCTTGCCATTGTAGCATAACGTTCTTCTTAACAGGATATCTTTGTTCAGACGTTTGGGATTTTTTAAAAAAATAAATAAATAAAAAATCATGTCTATTATTTCCCATGCATGTATAGAATGTCTGGTTACCTTGATAAAAGCAAGTCAACTGCAGTGCAGTGAATAAATTTGTAGTCCAGTTGTACTACAACCAGTATTTCATAAAAATATCAGGAATAATTCGTAAAGAAATACATGGACTGAACCTCAGCAAACAGGAATGCATCTTTAATTTTTCTTTCAGACTCCTTTATAAAAAGTACCAGAATCAGTACTTCTAAATGTATGACAATTAACCTGTAAAATTAGATATGTTAAGCATGCTTGCACAGATTTAAAGTTATTCAAGGCAGGAATTTTGCAAAACTAAAGCAAAACATGGGATAATACCAAGTGTTCATTAATTTATAATTTGTATAATTATGTAGCTCAAGGTATTAAGGATAATCTTTCATGCCAGACAGATCTGGCTGAAATGTTAATATTACTTGAATCATTTGTACCAGAAAGGGCTACTATTTGAGGTTATGAAGATGAAAAAAGGAATTTTTTCTTGATGTTGTTTCAGAGAAATGCTATTCTGCTAAAAATATTTAAATGCATGCAAATGAAAAGATTGTAAAATTAAATTACATTACTAGAGTGATATTTAATAGTAACAAGTGTGAAAAGCAATTTGGTTTTGTTGTGGTTTAAGCCCAGACAGTCACGCAGTCTCGCTCGCTCACTCCAACCCCCCAGAGGGATGGGGAGGAGAATCGAAAGAATGTAACTCCCACAGGTTCATATAAGAACAGCCCAGGAACTAAGGTATAACACAAATCACTACTGCTACCACCAATAATAATAATGAGAATTAACAAGGGAAGACAATCCAATACCACACGATGAAACGAGCCCAACTGAGCAGAGAGAGTGCCCTTCTGGGTAACTCCCAGTTACCTCCCTGGGTATGACGTGCTGTGGTATGGAATAACCTCTTTGGCTAGTTTGGGTCAGGTGTCCTGTCTCTGTTTCCTCCCAGCTTCCCCTCCTCCTTGGCAGAGCATGAGACTCAGAAAGTCCTTGGTCAGACTAAGCATTCTGACCAGCAACTAAAACCAGCAGTTTTATCAGCACTGTTCCTAGGCCAAAAGTCAAAAACACAGCGCTTGCACCAGCTACTAAGAAGGATTAAAAATGACTGCTACTGCTGAACCCAGGACACCTTATTATACTTATAAGTCCTTTATACCCAATTATTTTTTTTTTATCCTTCCTCCTGGAAAACGACATATATGTGCTGCCATTATTTCCATCCTTATCATGTGTTGACATAAAATTATTTTTCTAACAATACAAATCTAGATCCTTTCTTCAAGTAGGTTTAAAAAGAGTAAATTTTTAACCCAAATTTTTGATCCCAATTTACTTTTTTCCCTAACTACCGTTTAGCTAAAGCTAAACACCATACTGTTACAATGACCAAAAGGGGTAGTCATTAGCTGGACAAAACAGACTAAATTACTATTAATCATCAGTGATAAATACATCAAAACAACTTTGTGCACAACCGATCTGAAAAAAAGGAAATCCAAACCAAAGACTGCCATTGACTTGGTGTACACTGGACATAAAGCTACAGAATCAAAGCTGCAATAGAAAGCATCAACAAAAGGCTCCACTCAGTGGTAGAAAGCTGTACCCACATAGATCATTACCTTTAACCACAAGGTTAAAGTGCCAGGTATTTGGTAATTGGTTTTGACTGAGAATGGCATAGACCAATTTCAGTATGCTCCAAAATAAGTCTGAACTCTATAGAACACGTCTGAACAGTTTACTTTCTAGGAGTTAGGACTAATGCATATGAATAGTGAAAAAAACCTCACCTTTATGAACAGTGCTTTTAAGCAGTTAATTTGGTAATGCACCATAAACAATTTCTACTCAGGTCTTGGGACCTAGCAGCTGAAGTTTAAATTCTATCTAATAATACTTAACGAAATAAACAGCAACTCCCAAAATTAATTAGAAACTACGTGTTTAGCTGTATTTTTTGTTAAAGACAGCTAAAGAAGAGTTTTAACCCTTCTTACGTTTGCTATAAAGAGTCATTTGCTGCTTTTCGGTGGTTAAGTGGTAACAGAAACCAAAGGAAAGATCAAATTTCACCAATGTAATATCAATAGTGATAACACAGATCTGTTGAATAGCTGTATTCATAAAATGTCTGCAAAGCTACAAGACAGACAGCAAATCCTACATGTGGTTTTGACACCAAAAACCAGTTTGGAAAAAAAAAAATAAATAAAATAATCCTTTATGAAAAACAGCAGTTAAAGTTTCTTGCGGGCCAAAAACAGATGGTGAAGAAAACAAATGCAAGTAGCTCAATTTTTAAATAACAAAACTCACACAATTCAGAAAAGAGTGAAATTACTTAATAAAAAAAATAATCAATGGCAACATATGTTTACCCTGTTTTAAGGAATCACGGATAACACGATGATGCCATCTGACACTAAGATGTTAGATGTGTACAGGAGCAAATGCACTATTTGTTCTTCAAATGTAAAAGGAACAAAAAACCCACTTTATTTTCCTTCAGCTGAGATCTGAAGGCAAAAGAAGTTTCAGAAAGAAACCCTTAAAAAATTAAAAATTGATCTAAGATTTGAATTTTAGTCTAAGTAAGTGTATTTGGAACAATTCAAAGATTGTTACAGCAAGTCTCCATCCAGCACAAACCAGAGCAAGTCCCATAACCACTGCTCTGATCACATGTGGTAGTAATTCCAGAATAAATACCTCAGTCCCTTCTGCGAGTTGCTGCACTTCTATATATAAACATTACAGTACTTATTGTACTACCTTATTGTACTAGTACTTATTGTACTCTATTAATTCTGCAGCCTAACTGCAGCAGTTCAAAATTGTTCCAACATACTGAGAAACAAAAAGAATTCAATAGCTTACAGCTTACTAGAAATGAAAACCTACTTTCTTATTATTAAGTAGCAAACATAATGAAAGCCCTGGCAAAGCTGAGGAATGCTGCTCATCTAGTAAGCATCCAAACTAAAAAAAACCCCAGATTTTCAAAATTTCTCAATATACTGACTTTAATTCATCCCTTGATATCACAAGTTGCAATACTAACTGCAAGCTTTTTCTGTCACTGACCAATGACCAAAACTAATTTGGTCATTTTAACACCATTTAAAAAACAGCATCTTATACACTGTCAGAATTTAGTATTGTGGTTAGAAAGATTATCAAACATTTTCAAGCAAGCAGATGCAATTAACACTAATGAAAAAGATGAACCTGGAGTTCTAGACCACACTTCCAGTGGCTTTCACTTTCAAATTTTGAGTCACTTTGTAACACTCATGCTAATGGATTAATATGTCTCTTAAGAAGATGAAACTGGGGAAAATGTTTTCTACTTCATGGTCATAAGTGAATTTCTGCATACTAAGTCCTACAGTACAAAATGCACTTGCTAAAAAATTTAAATGTACTTTTGTCCAAATCTGTCTGAAAAGTTACTGTATATAGATAAAGAGTTCAGAGTGTTCAAAAACAGCAGTACTTTTATATTTTTACCACAGTAACATTCACCTGTAACAAACAATAGTTCTTTAAATATATTACTTTAGAATCCTTAGAACTACTGAGTACAACAATGGTTCAACTGCCACTTCTTCCTATGCTGAAAGAATTATTTTGGTCCTCGTAAAAACCTTAAAAAGCATTACTTTTTATGACTCTTTAAAATACGTAGACATACAAATAGGAAGCTGCTGCTTGATAAATCACTTCATCCTAGTATTAAATGGTTAAGTGATGACCAAGAAAAAGTTGTCCACTCCAACTTTCCTCTATGAATTGTTGGGACTTGCTGCTGTTGGAACAGAAAGCAGTGTAAGGGCTCACTACAAGTATCTCTCCCAAGGAACATCTAGAGGTAATCTTTAGGTTCTTTCTAGAAGCACCACAGTTGTGTAGATGGCATTACTACTTAAAGATTAAAGGACAAGAGAGGAAAGGATGCTCATTTTTTAAATCATGTGTTTGATTCCAGTTATTATCACTGCACCTGTGACCTATTCGGCACAAAGTCAACCACCCACCCCTTTGACAAGAAAATACGTTGAAGAAAATAAAATGCCTTTTAAACACTTGGCTTAAAATGCACCCTGCCTTTCCTTAATGTTCACAAAAATTCTGAATTTTGGATCTTTAGAATACCCAGAAGCCCCTTTTCAACTGCAGTTCATTAAATCCTCATGTTTGTATATTCTTAGACTACTACATCACAACTCTATGTCTGCCACTTCCTTGAATACCTCTTACATTAAACAATAAAACTGGTTTAGTATAATATCCTATGAATTTAAACACATGAAAGGCAAGAAGTTAAAACTCTCATAACATTTATTGTTCCACTAACTGCATCTATATATTACTATTACAGCCAAGTTGTCTATTGAATGTATGTCATTTTATACAGAAAACAAACTGTTTTATTCCTTGATTTTAAAGCCACTGTATTCCGTCAGTAGCTTATATTTATGTGATTGCCATTAAAATGAAATTGCACTCGCTTTAAAATGCTACCATTAAAACAATTGTTCTGAAATTTATAACACTGAGGGAAATGGAAAGAGAGACCTAATTCTTGCTTTGGCTGCATCTGTTCCTCCATTTCTCTGGGAGGGTAATTTTTTGCCAAAGAGAACATCTGCATATGTTAGCTACAAGTACATATACTCTGAAACATGATCTTCTTATACAGACCATGAAAACATGAACTTTAAGGTAAACTGTAGGTTTGCAAAATTAGATGCTGTGCAATCACAGTATTCAAACTACACTGCATTCAATCCCTAACTGGACCAACAGCTTAGAATAAAGACATTAATCAATTCACACATCATAAATTCAGAGCAGTATTTTTATTTAGTAAATCAAGTGACCTAAAGTACAGGATTTTGCAGAATGAATTTTTATATCAGACAACAGCAGATCAGGGTAAGCAGCAAAATTAAAATGCAAAAACCTTTCACTACACTGTAAAGCATATGGCCACTACACAATTGCTTTTAGCAAGAGAAATTTTATTCTGTACTGTGCACATCACAGTAAAGTAAGAAACAAATAAAGTGAATAGAAAAAGGAAACAGCTGGAAAAATGTACAGCTTCTCTCATTTAATTCACAGCAACTCATCCAAGGGCAATAGCTCACGAATGTACTACCTCCAGTTATGGCAGACGCTATGATATGCACCAGACAATTTCTTCAGACACGATGCAATCAATACGTGAAGAAACGTGACACCACAGTTAGGGGTGTCATGCTATTACAAGATCTTGCCACAAAAGCGTTTATCCAAAATGACAGATTAGTGCCTAAAGAAGATTTTATGAAAAGAAACAAGAATTATCTCCACACAGCAGTATAAACACTCAAAAAAGCAACTGTGCTACTCCAAATTTAATCAGACTTTTCCCTAGTACTGTAAACATTTTTCTTTTTTTTGATATGCGATACACTGATACTTGAAATGAGCATAAATTTTTAATTGATGGACTTATTAATTAATTACAGGCTATTTAGACATAGAAGATGAATGCAAACTGTAAGAGTGGGTATTAAATTAGCATTACACATATGTCTCTACAGTTTCAGAGGCAGCTACAGACTTCTGTCATTTTGAACCAGTTATTTGCTCCACAAAATTTATCGATTCTTTTTTGGACACGTGTCTGCAGAGCAAAGATGGCTTTTGGGCAAGTGATGCAAGCCATGCAGGCGATATGAACATTACCCAGCAAACAGTTGCACTGGAAAGGATACTGAATTCCTAGCAACCTCAAGATCTGTCAGCAAAGCAAGTAAAAGTGTTTAAGGTCTGAATCAGAATCCCCCCCTAACTTTTGGCCATGCTGTTGTGCTCCACGTACTGGCAGAGTTGCCCCCATATGAGTTATCACCCCTCTTTTCCCATGGAAGACTCACATAACAGTTGATTAACGCAAGTGAGCAAACCAAAAGGAATACAATTATGATTGAATAGGCAGCTGCGGCACCAGGAACTGAGAAGGAAAAGGCGCTAGCACCAGGTACCCAGGAGCCTAAGTAACAGAGCAGTATGCACAGTAATAAGCTACCTTGTGCTAGAAAAGCCAAAACTCACCAGGGCAAGGGAGAACGGAGATGCAGGCCCTGCCTAACTTAAAACACAAAGCAACATCATCTTACCCTCTAAAAGAGGGTAACAGATTCCTGCCAACAATTATACTGGCATCCAGCTACTTAGGGATCACAACTGGAAGGCTCACCTTCACATGAAAGGCCATACCATCACATATGACTGACTGCCCTTTGACCAGTTAGCTGTAAGTAGAGCAAAAGACTCCCCCAGGGAAGGGAGCCCAATTGTCCTGAAGAAGTAGGCTCGACTCAAGCAGCATTTTTATGGCTACTGGGTAACTTCATATTAAATAGAGAGGTAGCCACTATAGGAAAATCTTTTCCAGTCATCTGAAAGGTTCTGTGGCAAAGAGAAACTTCTACTTCAGCAGAGCACAAAGGCACAAGCCAACAGTGCAAGACCCCTCCCTGTGAAGTAAAACAGTTTCTGTAATAGTCAACAAGGAGAGAGAAAATAAGGTCTTCAGGGAAAGAACAATCAGATCACCAGTATCATTATACTGGTCCCCGGGAGAGACACCAGTAGGGTGTGAAAGGAGTAGACTTCCTTCCAAATACATCTCTACAGTGCTATAGAAAAGTAGATAAAACACATCAATTCATAATACAACTTGAGATTGCATACAAAAACTATGAAGAAAACCTCTGCAGAATTCCAGCAGCTTTGTTTGGGCATTTCAGAATAACAGGCATCTTGGATTTGAGATTCTAGGGAAAAGACAACTGCTAAGTACCAAAATCAGTTCACAAGAAATGGGAGCATTATTTTCCCCAACTGCAGGCAAACATAGGTAAACATCACTGCATTGATTTCTGTACAACTTAAATAAGAGCCTCCTCATTCAATACTGTACTAGAAACTGCATTTTCTGAAAAACTCAAAAGCTCAATTATTAGAACAAATTTCAGAACACAGCATGATGTCTGCACACACAGCAATCTACCTACTAAAGGAAACCTGCAAAGATTCTTTGATTCCAATGTGTTTATAAAACAGACTTATTTATTTCTTACCTGTTTCAAACTACAAAGCAGCTGTGTATAATAGCACAAAGGGCTTCTTACAATACAGTCTATGTCCATGACCTGGGCACAAACTCATGAGGCACAGCTTAAAGTCAATGATATTAAGAGTAAACCTCGCCTCTATTAATATTAAAAAAAATAATAATAACTCTCGAGGTTGCAAGCAATGTTTTATGATTAGATAGCCATTATTTCTTCAACTACTTCTCAATTTATTTTTGGAAATCACCAGAGTTTAATCATTGAGCCAACAGGAACAAAAAGTACTTGCTGCACTGCATTTTGGTTTTTACTGAATCTTCTTTATGACAGTCTGCATCTTCATTTATTACTCATGCATTCAAAAGTAATACAATGAGTGAATGACCTCTGGGCAAGAGTGCAGGAATCTCTATTTAACACGTATATATGTAAGATCACTGGATCAAACTAAAACTTCAAATGTTCTAAATTTGTTTATAAAATTTTGATTCCCTGCAAGCAATTATTTAAACAAATTACTAAAAAAGCTCTAAGTTAAAACAGTACCTGCTCTTACCATTATGAAGTATCAAAACACAGAAAAAATACACAAGAATAAAAATGTTCATTTCTACTTAAAACTATATTGATTCGTTTTCAAATTGAGATACATATCTAGCAATGAAACATATACATAAAACATCAAGTAAACTTCCAAACTGCAATTACCACAGATTTGAAGTTCAGCTTGTTGCAGGGAAAATTTACATTTTTATCACAGTCAACAATTACTTTAATCTACACAGCTTGCTTTTTTTTTTCCAGGACTAAACCTATTCAAATAGAACTTCACAGCTACTTTACATACACTTTTAAGTATTTATTATTAAAATCAATGGTAAAGATCAATACATGCAAATGTAAGTGTGAAGAATGAGCCAAAACCCATAGTCAATTAGCTTGTACAGACTGTAGAACTTACCGGAACAAACTAGCAATTTAAATCTTCTGAATTAATCTATTTTACTTTTTTGCAGTAACAACAAAGAAAACATATCCATTGTACTCTGTAACAGTGGGACTATAGGGAATATTTGCCTGTAACACTTTAAAAAGAAGAATAGAGGCAATTACTTTTAGATAGATTTTGAACTACTGAACTGTTTTTTGGTGGAGGAAGACCAGCTATAATCTTACCTTTTATAGGTACAAGAGGTTTAGTAAACTAAACAAAATAAGGAAATGACCTTTAGGGATTTTTTAGGGCACTCTTCTGGAATACAATGCTAATTTGCAATCATTTTATTCTAAAAAGGCGCAACATCATTTTTCTATCACAATTACTCTGCACTTTAACATGACTATCTGTACAATCTTGAAATAAATCTTACAGAAGAATTTTCAGGGAGCTCCACAGTTTTAGGGTTTAGATGTACTGACTGCATTTCATATTCGGGGAATTCTCAAATAGGCATTCATAACTATCACCAAAAGGCTCTTTCATTCAGTGTTTTTCTTCTCATAAGTTAATATAAGGCTGCATTGGGGGCAAGGGGGAAGGAATCTATCAAGATTCTATAAACCTACTTTTAGTAGCTTACTGCATCTGAAATCAAATATATTCTGTACCTTAATTTCAAAAACTTCAGACACAGAGGAAGAAACTCTGCCAACATACCAAAACACCTAAATTTAAGAGTCGAACACTTCCTAGAGCCAATGAAGATCTGACTAATGGCCTCAAAGGCACCTAGAGTATGATCCAGCTCATCATAAATTAAGCCAACTGAACTGCTTTCTAAGCTCTGCTGATCAGCTCTTCAAAGGACCACAAGAGGACTTCAGGAATTAGAGTACATGTTGATGCTTAACATAAGGCACCTGAACACCTGAGGACAGAAATTCCATCCTCAGTTTCCTAACTGATGTTAAGCAAAACTGAGCTACAGCTCAGTGCATGAAAAATACTGTTTTGAAATGATTTGCAATCTAGTATGAGAAAACAAAAGGGGAATTAATAAAAGGGAAAAGGGAATGAATAAAAGCACTTCCTACTTGAATAGGCATGCTGAATAGCTAAAAAAAATAAATAAATAAAACAAATGGAGTCACATAAATTAAAGATATGCCTTTTATGCTTTTGAAGAATGAAAGCCTACCTTCTAATTTCAAGGACTGAAGTAGCCTATCTCAATTTTTGGGAAACCTTAAAAAACTGAAGCCCTAAAACGGTACAGGGTATCAGAAATGATAATAAAATCAAAACAAGATAAACAAAAACCAAATCACCACCTGATTCATGAAGAAAAAAGTATATTTTGTTTTTCAACAAAACAGGTATGCCTTTCTCTGTTAGTATCTACTCCACCTTGCATCCTAAAGAAGCGCAATGACATACAACACAGCCTCATCTTCTATGTAAAGATGTTAAAATTTCATATGCTTACCTCAGAATAACCTACAGCCCTAAAATTACAATGTACAGTTCAAATATTTGCAGACTGTGATTCATTATATAAGTATTTGAAAAGAAAGCCTTGTCCTATAGTTGCTTATATTTGCTGTGCTAACCTAGAAGATGCATGTTTCACTACTAAAATGGATCCATGCAGTATTACAAGAAAGTAACTGCCACAGTTCAAAGACTTCATTTTTTGGAAAAAGCACATCAAAATTTCATTAAAAGCAACACATGCATTTTCCTCCCACAATGAGAATGAAGGGTTGTATTACCTTCATGCACTGTTATTCCACAGTTGTCACACTGGATTATTTCATCAGCATCTTCACTGTTATCTCCAAGACAAACGCAACAAATCAAAATATGGTCCATTTTCTGGGAGCTCCAATTTTGAGACTTCTCAAGGATCAATGAGTCCTAATATTGAAAAATTAAGACACATGGATTATGCCAGGAACTTCCAGTTTTATTCACAACAAAAAAAAAGATCTGGGTTTTGCTCAATATTTGAACAAGCAAGTTTCACAAGACTAAAAGCTTCTTTGTTGCTGGAACATTCAAATGCTTCCTTCGCAAACATAAGAGCTGGGAGAAAGTATAGCTATAATCTAATCTCAAGATACCTACAGATCCAAAGGCCACAGAAGGGTCTTTATTTCTGCAATAGAAACATACACATCTTTAAACCATTTATGTTCTGCTATAAGGAAATAACGCACACCCCTAAAAAACCATTTAAAAGGGGAAAATTAAAAAAAAATTAAAAATTAAAGAAATAATACACTAAAGCCAAAGATGATGTTCAAATGTTGTTAAAATTTCACCTTCCAGAAAGAAGTTACATGGATATGCAAAACCTGAAAATAAACAGCTAACAGAAGCCTGCCAAGTTTTCACTTATGTAAAATATGACAAATTACCAGCTTAGTTCTGTTCTGTTGTAATGCAGATTTATATGTCTGCATACAAAACCATCTGATTTATTAAAATATAACAACTTATTTTCTTCTGATTACATGCGGGAGTAAGGATTTGCATGACAAGCATAATGCTCTGTTTTGGCAACCTTGAATGTGAACTAGACCACTTTAAAAGAATGTGGCTTTTAACAGGGAATTTCTCTAAGGAAACACAGAAAAGTGTTTCACAAACCAAATAAAGCTGTACATAAATTGAATTTTTTTCATAAACACCATTCAGGCTTATTATTTCCACTGTGAGATACAGACACTGTCTTTATTGCTTACATATATTATCTTTTTATACTAAAAAGCAACCATAAGGCTTGAACTACCTTCACTGGTGGTATGAAGGCATATAGGGAAGTGTGTAATTAGGCACACTAGTAAAAAAAAATAAACACTGAGTGTAAATGAAAGAAATCATTTCAGAGCAGAGGCCGACAAGTTCTGGCATCATTCAACATATCGGAGATCTGAGAATATTCCAAAACTGGTGTGGTACCCCAGCAGACCAGCAAAATAATAAAAAATAAAATCAAAAATAAAAATAAATAATAAATAATAAATAAATAATAAAAAATAAAAATAAATTAAAAAAATAAATAAAAAAAAAAAAATAAAAAACCTAAAAACTAAAAACCAAAAACCAAAAACTGAAAAATAAAAAATAAAAAAGTGGAAGTTGCACTCTCAAACATCTTTTTTTCATTCCAACCCCTGTTTATAATATAAAACACAGCACCAGTACTATGCCTGTGTAGCCTATGTAGATAAAAAGCACCATGAATGCTACCTGATGCAGGTAATCCTCCCCAGGCATTTAAATTCTCACCCTAATCTATGCAATTATCTCGTGATAACCTCTCAATCTGATACAGTACATCTTCACATAAAATGTTTAGTGAATCATTAATGAAGTCTCTGTACTTTAGGTTATCTGGGCAGGTTGTTGGAAGGTAAAGGGGAAAATCTTTGCTTTATTTAAAAGCAAGATAAAAGGGCAAAATAACCTTACCACCTAAAGCTGGGTTCAAATAGTTTACTTTGAATAATAGAGGTGGACTTTTATGTTTTTGACCTAGGAAACGTCAAGCACATACTTCCAGCTGTTAGGAAAGACTTGTGGATCTCCCATCCATTTTCTCTAAACAACCTAAGGAGACATGACCTATAAAGAAAATAAAACCCTAATCTAGAAGTAAAAATTAAAGATTTGCAACCATTCACACGATCATGCTTGCTTAAGGAAGGCAAATCATTGTGAAAAACAGAAGATTCTCTGCTAGAGTTCAGGCTTACAGAGCATTTCTTCCAGAATCTTTCTTTTAGGACAAAGCTGCAAAAGTATTTTGAGGAAAGCAAGAAACTTGCACACTTCTTCAAAAACACTGCGGCCCATCATTGCTCAAAATATTCACGTTTAGCTTATCATTCGTATGGCAGAGAGAAAAATGGCAGGAGGTTCTCCCTAACTTCAGCAGATTAATTGTGTAATGGCACAGGCACCTCGCAGCTCTACGGAGATCAGTTTTGATTAACAGCACCTTCAACTTAAACTGTTATTTGGCTTCACTGAGAGAAGTTTAGAAGAAATTTGTGATCTCTACTGTTAGAGAAGCCCAAGGTCTGGTAATTTAAAAATAATACATAATAATAGTAGGAGTAGTAATAACAACAACAATAATAATAATACCCCAACAACAGAAACCAAATAAAAAAACCCCTACAGCCTATCACTTTAGGTTAAAGAAGCAGAACTGCAAAAACAACACTTGAAAACACACAAGCTATTTATACAGTGAGCACATATGTAAAAAAGTGGGGGAGAGGGAAAACAAGCAATGATGGAAGGACAGCAAATGTGGATCTAATATTAGGATCCCCATCCATTATGGTTTACCTTATGTGAAGACAGCCAACAGGTCAGAGCAGCAGAATAACTTAATTTTCTAAGCAGACATGGAGAGTGATGTGGAACATATGCTGCTCTCCCCTGCTTAGACCATGTAAGCACCTGAAAGACTCCATCCCAGAAGCTGACTATACATGTCTAAAGCACAGTAGTTTTAATGTAGAGATGGTAACTGCTGACAGCTCCTGAACAAGTCCTGTTCCCTACCCATGTGAGAGAAACGACTTCAGTTGTATCACTGTGTAATTCCCGTATCTGTGGTGTTAATGAAGAAAGTGAGCATTTCAAGTGATATGCCTACATACTTCAAATTTTAAAGGAATTCTAAAAAAAAATAAATAAATAGAAAACCCCCACCGCACTAAGAATAGAGGAATCCCATAAAGTGGTAGCAACTATAAAACCAGAAAAGCATATTTATCTACTAATGATGCCTGACCCTAAAAAAGGAAAGGTAAGTTTGCATTCTGTGCTTGATAAAGTAGAAAAGCACATATCTCAATACAGCACAGGTTAAAACACTGCAGACCTCAAAATACGTTTGAAAAATGTAGAAAAAATAAAACAAAAATCCCACAGAAACAAAAACCAAACAACTCCTCCTCCCTACCCCCAACAGCCACCCCCAAAAAGTAAGGAAATGAAAGGAAGAATGCATACTAAGGACACTACAACATGTTCAGAGTTAATTACCTGAACATTCCTTCATCAATTAATTATGCATTGAGACATCTGGCTTTCTAAGAAATTAGCAAAATCTCATTATGCTGCAGAAGCTAGATTTGTCTGCTAGACAAGATTTTTTACCTTTTTCTTTTTACTATTTTAGAATATTGTAGTGGGAGAGCATCTACAGATACTCATTGCTGCAAGACTTCTTGTTAAAGACGTATTCATAAGCAATACTTCGATAACTTTACTGCATGTAAAGCAGTTACAAAATAATAATTTGAATTTCAAATTTTATCTTTTGATCAGTGCCCTAAACCAAACGCAAGAACAGAGCCTGAGGTCCATGCATCTTAAGAAGCTTCGCAAGAGATACACCAGACACAGCTGCAGGTTTCTGGAATAGGCCTAACTTTTCAAGTCAATGGAAATTATGGACATGTTCAAGAATATATCCCTAAGAATGTAGACTCGCATCTCCATTGCCATACGGGAAACAACTCAGAAAGAAAACTGCCTATCTCTGATGTTCTGATCATCACTAGTGGTAGAGCATGTACAGCTGCTGAGCTAAGAGAACACAGGTAACAACACTAGAATTACAGAGTTAGACAATGAAAGAAGATGCCTATACAAAAAGAAAAAAAAAAATAGAATTATGTGTGTTTTTTTCCAATCGCATCTATAACTAGTAATTAAAACAGAACAGCTCATTGGCAATCATGTATATATAAAATACATAACATCTGAAAAGGAGACAACTGATTCTTTCAAATATTCTGTATAGTTCCCTGCCGTTTTACACATTAAAATTAAGATTAAATGGAACAGCGAAACTTTAAATAGTGTCATTTCATTATCACTTATCAAACGTTATGTTGACATTGCAATTATTTACTGCAAAATTGCATGTAGATTCTGCAGCCATTTTTCTCACTTTGTTCAAAATTTTGTCACTGCAGGATATGAAGTCAACCATATTGACAACCTAATATCTTAATTTTTCTGCATGGACAACCTTCCAGGCAGCTGCAGAAATTGTGCATACAAATTGCGCATACAAAAAACAAAGTTGCATCATTAAACACTTGTAAAATTTTCAAATTCTACAATCAGGAGTTATTTAATAGCTCCTAAATGCTTTTTCATACTGTAAGATAACACCTGTGAGCCCTGCCCATGGCAGGGGGGTTGGAACTAGATGATCTTAAAGCCCTTTCCAACCCTAACTATTCAGTGATTCTATGATTCTGTGATTCTATGATTATAAGCAAACTTATCATACATTATCGTGATTATTCTACTTGATTTTAAATCCAGTGTGCATATTTCTTTACTTAGAATTCTTCTATCAGTGAACATAGTGTTCAGACTTTGATGTTTGTCACAAAGAAGGGCTAGGATAAAGAATAACCTGTCATTTAGCTATTTTCTGACTATGTCACAGATGCTTTTAACTTTTAGAGCATCATAGATATGCAACATCTATGTTAAACCAAAACTAGAAGTCTCACTAATATACCCTGATTTGCATACTGGACCTCCTATTTCCTTTAGAACTAATCCAACCCCCAAAAGCCAAGAGAAGTCACTCTACTGACTTTAATGGCATTACACTAGCCAAATGGTCCAAGCAAGTTTATTTACTATGCAGTGCCTATTTAGCATAATTTTGATGCTTTTCTTATTCCTCTAAACACAATTCCAGTCAATCAGTTTAATTTTTCAAATTAACAGAAAATCTACTACTAGGGAGTAGTTTCCATTGTTAACAGATATATTATAGAAAGTTGGTTGCACTACCTCATTACTCTTGCTTTGTGAAAGAGCCAGGCTATCATTTGTCAATTCCTCATCATCTGCATTATTCCTGTTAAGAACTTTACTCTTCTTCTTCTTGGATCCTCCATCACTAGCCGTGCTGCTATTATCTTCTTCATTACCTTCCTCATCATTGTCATCCTCATCACTTCCACTCCCATCATCTTCATCATCCTCATTATCTCCATCACTTCCCTCTTTTCGCAGTGCATTTTTTCCTTTCTTTTTCTCAGCAGTAGGCCTCCAGTCATTGTCATCTTCACTATCATAGTCATCCATATCATTTAGCTCTTCCATTGATACAAAATCCAGCAAAGGTCGGTTCCTGCGCAAATTCCATTTTTTTGGTTCATTTGTTTGCTCGTCAGCTACAGCATCAGGTTCAGCTGCTTTCTCTTTCTCTTTCTTCTTTTTCGGCTTCTCTTCTTCATCTTCTTGCTCTTTCTTTTCAGTTTTAATTACCTCTTTGTCTGCTGTTGGCACCTCCTCTTCAGTAGAGCTTTTTGGCTGTTGCTCTTCTCCTTTCTCTTCTGCTGGTTCCTCCTCCAAGATATTTTCTTCTGATTCAGTACAGGAACCTTCACCACTGTCCTTTGATGCATCTTCACTCCCATGACCACTTCCTTCAGAATCTGTTGAGCAGATGAAAATTTAAAAAAAGTGCCGACACAAATGTACCCCCAAAAATAAAATCTGTTGAAGTTGTTAAACAAAAAGAATGATGCATGTTCCTCCCTCATAAGGTATTCCACCTATTTTCTCAGCTGGTGTCCAGCTATTTCGAGTGGCATGTTGAGAATCTGTTAAACGTGAGTACATTTTAAGATGTCAAAAAAAGATGGCAGTGTTTATTAAATGAACGTTAAATGTTCTTTGAACTGCAGCTCACATTAACAACAACCAGCAGCACAGAATAATTTCCATGTGAAGGCACATCTTAAAGAAAGAGCATCCCAGTTTGCAAATTTCTGCAGGCGATTAAAATCTTCAAAGTAAAATAAGTTATCCAATAAAGAAGTTTGAAATTACAAAATGAAGAGTTTACGTAACAAGTACTAACAAAAGTATGGATAATTCCACACCTTCATATTTATTACACATTTGTTTTCCTGGGTTTGGGGGCTCTTCTAATTTCCAATGTTATTTCATTTATTAATCCCACATAAATCATGGTACAGTCTTGCAGCTGCACATCAATGCAAAAATTCTAACCTTATAGCACCCGTATGGTATTGTTCTGTGTGTAGCCACTATTTCTATTAATTAATAGAAAGCCAGTCTGTGCAACGAATAGACAGGCCAGTCTGTGTAACAGAAAAGAAGAAATTTTTTTTGTATATGTTTATTTTTGTTATCTGTACTTTAAGGTACACTGGTACCTTACAGTACAGATCACAAAAAAAGGCATCTGTACGTGTAAAAAATATTTCAAAATATGACAAGTGAACTTGATAAAATTTATAAATTCCATTCATCTTGACTACCTCTTACCTAATATTCACCTACTACCTTTCATTTACAGTATTAAGGATGAAAAAGTCAGAAAATATTTCTTAAAGAAACAACAAAATTATAAAGCCCCTGCCTAACTGACCCAGCGCAGAGATCAATTAGGTAGTGGCTGTAGCTTTCAGTTTGTTCAGAGAAGTCACCAAGCTCCTGATGCAAAGAAGAAACACGTTGATGCTTGCAAGTTAAATAAATAAATAAATAATTCCTTAATCACTTTAGTTACCATACAAAAAACACCACTCAATACCACCTTACACAGATAATTTCTGTGCACATCCACCTCTGTCTAAAGACAAATACACAAACAGTGGGATCAGTGTGCTACACACTTCACATGCTGCTTATTTCCACCCCACAGATCACAGTCTATGACAAGAGAGTAATTCAGTTGATAGTTCCACGTAATGGTTACTTTTCTCTTTTTCTGCATAAACTTGTATGTGGAAGTATTTGATGAGCAGATTTTATAATTATGAACACAAAAAAAAAAAGGCCTAAGTGCTACTATTACTGATCAGGACATTAATGTTATCAGTCCCCTTACAACATAATAGAAAGCAAAAGTTCTCTGCAAATGTTCTAACCTTTAGAGAGCCAGAAAAAAATGAGAATATAGTAACACAACTTACTGTACAGCCTTTAGAGAAAAAAAGCAATTAACTCAATCATGCATACCAGCATTAATGGTAGTAACATAAGCACAACGTAACTAACTGAAATTCTGAAATAGTAGAACACTCCTCAGGCATGCCTAAGAAATAAAAGACAGTATTAACTAATATGCAATCCACTTCTATACATGCTTCCCTTTCATTTTTAGGGAGAATCTCTGTCCGGGAATAGCTTAGCCTTTAGCAGCACTCTAAATTACCAACAGTGATCCTTGTACATCAGCACTACAGAACTAACAGTATTCTCCAGGTGCTTTATGCTACGCCAACAATAAAAAACAGTGAACAAATAAACATTAGTTACATTCACTTCTCTCCTTCAAATTCTCTTTGCCTTCTGCCTGCACACTATGCTTTGTACTCTTTCTGCATCCATGTACACGCCAGAGATACCTACAGTAAGGGATATTCCTCTTCTGCCTGAATGGATTCACTGTGATAGCTGCTTTTCTAGAAAGCGTTATTCTGTGATAACAGCTATTTTTGCAGGTGTTCTGTCAGATGCACTTTCAGTTAGGAAGAGGCTGTAGTATACAATTTTCTCCCTGAAAGAAATTCTTAAAAGAATGGCTCTTTCAAATTGGCAACCATATCATGCTGTTCCCTATGGGAGAGAACCCAAGCTACTCTCAGTGAAAGATTGGGCCAGATCCATCATCAAATAGCAAAGAATATACAGTTCCACCGAGAACAAATATGAGAGATAACAGTTGTGAGAAAGGCACCATTTATTCCTGTACATCTTTAGCTCTTCAGAACACAACAGCAGGTGGCAGTCAAACCCAAAGAGGACAATTCAGAGAGGAATTCTCCAGGACAGAACATTATACTCCAGAATTAACATATGAAAAAGTGTAATAAAGATAAAGAAAAGTGACTGCTAATCAGCTATGGAGTCCTGTATAATATGCATAAGACTTCAGGGGAAAGCTACTGAAATCACTACAACAGCTAAAAAAAGTCCTCCCAGAGTTTTGTGGGACCATTTCACAAGCAACTTAAAACATGGTACCCACCGATTTCACTTCCATGTATACAGACAGTAAATGCTGCAGGATGTAAGTACATGGCCACCCACTCACAGCAGACAGGCTGATTCTTCATTGCAGTACTTTGCTTAACAAGCAGCCAAAATGCTTGCTTTTAAGTCAAGTCTGAAGGATATACTAGATAAAGGAAATCACAGACTTGATTTTGGGCTTGCCTCTTCCACTAACAAAGCCTAGCCAACTCCAGACAGCAGGAATGAAGCATCTAAAATAATTTTGGAAATTATTTTCTTTTTTTTTTTGCACTGAGTCACGTCTGGTTGAGTTTTACCCAGGTGCTCAAAGCTACATACAGAGATTGTAATCCAGGATCCTGGGACACTGAGAAGGGGTGAAAACCCCAAAAGCTGAGCATGCGATATAGAAAACAACTACCATGTCGAAAGTTATTCTTATTATATAGGTCAGTAATAGTCTACAGGCATCATGTGAGAAGTCATCCAGACCAGTGTGCCTCACAATACCCTCTTTTTAGGGTGGTAACAAAAAACGGGCTACAGGTAAGGTCAATTCTTTTGGAGGTTAAAGCTATTCAATCACCATCAACCTGTCCAGTAGTTCCTTAGCCTCTTTTCTCCCAATCACAAGGCAGACAACAAATCTTTGACATGGATGACAGCAAATTACCCAGGCATCTCTGCTGAAACACCATGTTACACACCATGTAACAAGCCCGGCTGCGCCTGCTTTCTGGCAGACAGGCAAAGAGGAAAGAAAGCACTGCAAAAAAGTGTCAACACCAACTTCTGCCCATAAACTTCCTTACAAGAATTGCTCCAGCCGCAAAAAATTCCTTTGCAAATGTGCTATAGCAAACATATCTAAAAGCATATGCATTTCCTACACATCTGATCTAGAAATTGCAAATAATTTTAAAGACTCCAAAATACTTTAAGGAAATGCTTAAGATAACTAGGAAGTTCTGGTATTAATAACTAGATGTAAAAATATGGCTGGAAAAACTAGATCGTACATGGAAAACATGAACTTTTAAATTGCCAAAGGCAGAGTTACGCAACAGGAATATTCTCATCATATTTGTCTATGAGACTAACGCCACAGAGGTCCATTATGCAAAGACAAAAATATAACTATACCAAAACAAAGAACTGGAAAGGCTTAATACATCACTTGCAACTTCAAAAAAGAGAATCTATCATCAGTTAGATGTATGCCACTAGGTCTCTGCTATTTTGCTGAGTATGATGATTAAACATTGGGAGACTACTGGCAATTCAACACTGATAATGCTGGCAGTTACAAAAAATGGAACCAGCCAAAGTAATATGATAAAGAACATACAAAACAAAATCAACACAGATTAAGATGTTACTGCTCTAAGGAGAGAGATTCACTTCTCGATGTTTTGAAAGAAGTATCTAATCTGTATTAACTGCAGATTTAAAATGGGCAGAGTAAGAAATGAAACTGATAACTGATCCATGATTACACATAGTTCAGAAGACAAGTATTTTAATTTAATGCAAAAAAGGATGGAAGAGGAACATAAATGAGAGTTGCTTAGTAAGCAGTTCCCTCACTTCTACACTAGCAATAATTCCACAGCATTTCAGTAGGTGTCTAATCAAGTCATAAAAGTACTCAAAACTAAATATTGTCAACTTTGAGTCATTGGGAACAGCCTTATTTATAATGCTGTAACACAATGGAATTTGTTACCCTACCTCCTGAATTTGCTTGCATTTCCCTTTTTTTAACGGTGTCAAACTTCGTTTGGCCTGAAGTACTGCATAGCCCATGACTTCCCTCAGTAAAGCTGCAGTCCTAAATAACCCATAAAATTGGATTCCAATACAAGCTACTGAATACTCAGCCAGAATATGTATTTTTCCAAGAAACACCAGAGAATTTCACATCTTCTGCAAGGGAAGTGGCATCTGGGAGATAGTTGAACACGCATCTAGGACATGCTAAGTCTAAGTCTCTGAAGCACTGTAACAAGTATATGCTCAAGAAACACTTGAAACATCCCATCCTCACTGGCATATCTAGATTCTGAGGTAGCCAGGCTGCAAACCAACCATCCCACCAAGCTGAAGTAAATAAAGCACAGAAGAATCTTCTCCATGTGGCAGAAAATACACAAGAGATAGACATAGGCACAGGAGAGAGGAGATGCAAGAGAAAGGAAAGTAGGCGTAGTAAAGTAGGGACCATGCAAATCCTGTTAAAAACTGACAGAACAAGCAGAATGACACTGAATGAATGAGAAAGCGTCCCATAAGGGACAGACAGATTGGGAGACAAGGCACAAAGTCACAGTAAGGTGAAAACAAAACAAATGTCATCCCATCACTAAATCCACCCTGTTCAGACACGGGAATGAAAGCCTAGGCTTCTGCTGGATTACTCCTCTGCTCTCAGTAAACACACAGAAAAATGGAAATCTTAACTGTTTCCAAAGAGAATGCAAGTTCAAAATGCTTGCAAATCACTTCAAAGTGTTACTTCAATTGGCAAACATTTGTACGGACAAAAGATCTCACCTGGGACAAAGATGAACCAAGAAAACCTAATGCCAGTATTTTCCATTTTCTCAGTACGAAAATGCCCTTGAGAATTCCACTCTGAGGCACTACACATTCCAGTTGCAAATCCAAGCCTTGAAATGATTGTATTAAGATTGTGCAATTAAGTGATAATTTACTTATCATTAGCTATTCAATATTTTTGCTTACCTTCGCTGTCTGCTGAAACACTCTACAACTTTGCTGCTACTTATCGTTTATGTTTACTATCAAAAACAAATGTATTAGTTTCTTCATCAATATTTCAGTACTGTTTACCACTACAAGTATTTTGGTGTTTCACAAACACTTCTGTGTATTCCAATATGCTGTACAGGAAAGCAAAAGTGGATTCTCCATCGCACTAAGAGGAAATGAATTACAGAAAGATAAATGTATTGCAACTTTTTATTTCTAGATCAAGTCACAAGTTTTTCAGGATACCTAATATATGCATTTATACAGATCATTTTAAACAGAGTTCCTACTGACCTCAACTGCAATAATAATAAATAATATTTATGCAAGCCAGACTCCACACATTCAGCACCAAAAAAAACAAATATTTACAAACGTCTCTAAATATTTGAGTCTGTAAGACTTGTAGCAAAAGTAGTAAAGAATCCAATTCTTCAAGGAAGCATTCAGCTACGCTCTTCTTAGCTACACTCAAAGAGCCTTAAATTCACACATCACCCTTGTTCAGGGACCACACTACATTTCTCTGCATTATTTCAATTTCGGTATAGGAGTTGCAAAACTGACCAACTTCAAGATGACAGAGAAGAAAAGCAGTAAATCCTTGCTTTGGAATCCTGCTGGGAATCACTGCACCTATACACTAATTTCTGACAACAGTGTATCTCCAGCTGCTCTTACTAGAGAAGAGAAAAAAGAAAAACAAACCAAAACAAAACCAAAAACAAACAAACAAAACCCCAATAAAGACGTATTGTCTAATTAACTTGAAAGCAAAACTTCAAATAACTGATCCATACTGTGAAACATATTATTAAAAAGCTTCAGTTGAGTACACTACAGAACCGTATCTTTAGGTGATATATTTGTATGCTCTGACTCCAAAAGGACAGGTTTTTGACTGATCCCACATTAAGATTATATATGACATTCTTACTTAAGGAGCAAATTTTTCAAGATGTTTATAAAACCCAGAAGAATACAGTACTCTCTATTATGTAGAAACAGAGAAGCCATTAAAAAACTACTTCATCCAATATTAACATAATGAAAAGCCCACAGGCCTGAAAACTATTTACATTCATTTACAAGAATGTAACAGTTTTAAAAATCAGTTTCCCTAAAGAGATGTCAGAATGATGAGATCTTTTAAGTGGAAAAGGCAGTAATTGCTGTTGGTATGACCTAGATCTGAAAGAAAAGAGATTAACTACACTGTAAGCAAAGACCATAACTCCCATGGACTTTTTTTGGTGGAAATGGAGGGTAGGTGACTAGAAATCTTTTCTGTAATGAAAAAAAATTTACCACAGCATTAGGACTCTGAATACAGAAATCCAGAAATGCTGAATCCTTCCCACAAGTACTTAATGCCAACTTCTCAAATCCTTACTGCATCTCATATTCACAGAAATCTGACAGAACAACAAATGTGTGTAAAAGATTAAATGTTCAGGGCTCTGTCTTCCTAAACTTGCACAGTATCATCTACTAGCATACATCACTCAACATTCTAAAGCTTATACAGATGGAACATCACCAACAGGGAGTAAACAACTTCAGAATTCTATTAACTCAGTATCTAGATAGTCCTTTAACTTTTAACTTTCAACTTTCAGATTTGTTTTTTTAAACACCTATATGTGCATTTGTGAATCACATATACATTGCAGAGCTGTGGAATTACCATACTTATGGGGTTTTTCGAAGTGCATGAGTGGAATTTGTGGTCATTTTCCATGTATAAAGATTGTTCCTTCCTTCTCTCACATTTATTTCCCTTTGTAAGCAAACTACACAAAGAAACCCTGAATTCAAACAAATACTAAATACAGATTTGCAATAGGCCGCACATAGAGAGACCTCTATGGTCACTGAAAGACGAAAAAGAGCAACAGCCCCGACTGTACTGGAATAATACACATTATACTTTAAAGGCTGAATCCACAGTGGAATGAGGAAAACCTGTTTTCTATTAGGAACAATCCAGAATTTGTTTAATAGGGTTGCTTTCATGTGTAAACAGATTCTTTGTATATACACGTAACTTCAGAATTATCGATTTATTTATATGCGTGTGTAAAAGTCCTTTTATTTCAGCACTTCTTCCATCTAAACCTAAATAGACGAGGCACAACCATATTTAAGGCTATGTAATACCATCTTCATTTTAAACCAGCACAGATGTTCTGTTTCATTTACCTTGTACTGCACACAATAATGCTTCTTTTTTTTGTTTCAAAACTTAGGAGGTTCTATGTTTAACAACTCCCCATTCCCCAACTTCTCCAAAACGTTACAACTTTCTCCCTTCTCACTGAAAAATCACAGAATAAAGCGTAAACCATCAAACTCTGCTGCTGTTTCAAAGTGGCATCACTAGATTTTACATTTTATTAAACAAAACATTCATTTTTACTACAAGTGATAGATATAGGTTCTGACAGGTTAAAACAATGCTATATGTGATATATGAACACAAAACAGTAATTCAAAAAACATTTTCTAAGTAGCACTTGGATTTTTCTGATATAATTTCAATTCACTGCTGTTTTTTTAAGGGAAAATGAAATTAACTAGGCTAGATACTGCCCAAC
>JAVHNF010069001.1:0-13657 GCA_034783455.1 Micropsitta finschii | reverse complement strand
TACTGGATGAGCTTAAAGGTCCCTTCCAACACAAATCATTCTATGATTCTGTGATTTAGAGAAGCAGTGCTCGCAGGATCTGCTGGGTGAATGGTGAACCCCAAGCAAAAACACTGTTCATTCAGAAATATTTCAGGCTGTTTTGAGGAGCCAAGAGAATACTGATTTCTGATCATGCTTACCTCCTAAAGGGGAGCACACAATTCTCAGTGGTAACTTTCCATTTCAATGCCTACTGAAAGAAATCTGTTTTGGGAATTGCCTTTCCTTACTGTGCAAGAATCCTTTTATGCCATTAAGATGCTTTGCAAAGAGAAACAGGATCTAGGGCTTGTTGAGGCACAGTTCTCACTACCCACTAGAGTTGGTCTCATTAAAATGGACCTCGTCTCTTGCTGCTCCTGCACATACTGTCAGTTTATCACAGCTCATCTGACATCTCTAAAATGGAAAGCATGACGTAAAGCAGGAAAAAGAGCTCAAGACTGAAAAAAAATGAAACAAAAATTACAAAGACTCCGGAGAAACGGCTCCCAGGAAAAGATGCCTGTATACAAACTTGTCAAGTCTTCAGGATGCCTATGTGCCAGCCACTGGGAACAGGAAGTGTTTAGGCTGTGCACCACTCTCTGCCTTTGCCCAGCTCTGCAAGGAGCAGTGCACACTCCTGGAGCCGTGCATGCGGGAGCAACCTTCTTAGGAAAACCCTTCCCCAAAAATTCCTGCAGAGACACCTCCCTGCAGCCCAAAAAGTGCAGACACAGCGATGAGGGGCTGCAGCTGGCAGGGGCTGGCTGTCTAGACCCTGTGCCAACACAAGGAAGGCCAGTTCGGGGCTTTTGGGCAGTTCCTGAAGGCGGCGGGCCTGAATGTTGGTTTACCCTCGAGTTTTGGGCTGGGAACTTGGGAACACCAGAAGCATCTGGATGAAAGAAGACAAAAAAAGCCCTCTGAGACCTCCTTCAGGTCAATGAGGAGTGCAAACCCCGTTCTCTGCCTGACAAAAGGCAACAACTGCAAAATCATCAGAGGACAGAGGGGACACTGAGAAAGTCCCGGGACACAGAGCAGCGCAGCTGTGGGAAGCACAGGGCAAGGGTAGTTGGGGGAACGACCATGCCTGCTGGGGATTATAAAATCTCCTTTGACCCTCACACGGGCTGGGGTTCAGCAGCTCACAGCAAAGAGCTGCTGATGCCTTTACTCCTAAAGCTGGAGGGCAAAGCCTCGAGGGGAGATACTGCAGTGGTTAAGTGGGCCTGGCAAGGGGAGTTCGTGGTTGATGTGTAAGGATGGCTACCTGCTGCAGGGAGCTACTGGCCTCCGAGGTGGCCTTACTGATGGCCATTCCTTCCCTTCCCGAGGACAGAAATGCCCCCAGGGGGAGCTTGCTGTGGGAGATGTAAATTCTCCTGTTGGTTTCTGAGTGACAGCAGTAAATTCTTTTATTGCTCCTTAAGCTGAATTTTCCACGGTCAGTTTTCCTAGGAGACTATTTTTGCATGCATTTCCTCGTCGCCTGGACAAGACCAAGACAAATTTGAAGCCAGACCATTGCAATAACTCAGCACCACACAACAAGCTCAGTTCGGCAGCGGTGGGGAAAACAAACAGTCCAGGGATTGATGGGAAGGGAGATTTAAACAGTGAAGTAGAGTATTTTACACTGCCTGGGGATTCAGTGGGTTTTCAACATAAACTGGCAGAGACTGGAAGACAGGTGGGGGAAATGGAGGTCACAGCAGGAAAAGAGGCTGTGGGACTAAGCGATCCCTTTGTATAGGTGTGTATGTATACCTATATATAGGTATATGAATGTGTGTTGAGTATTTTGGTTAAATGACCCTCTTATCCAATATGTAAAATACACAAGTGTTTAACTTGAACACAAGATTTCACCTCTGACAGTCTCTCTACTCCTCCAGATGTGTTTGACCCAGGCAGTCCAAATGCAAAAAAACCAACAAAAAAGAAAGAAAACCAAGCCCAAATCAGCAGCAGCAGTACAGAAACAGAAAGGGTTTCTTATAACGGCCTATTCGAGGTCCCCCTAATTGAATGCATGGTGGGGTGTGTGTGGTGTGTGTGCTTCCCTTGGGGGTTTGCCTCATCCTCCCCTACAATAGCCTTTCACACTGGGAAACCCATTTTTACTGCAAGAGCAAGGCCCCCACACTGACCTCCTGTCTCCCCGTCACTGGTGTAGTGCGCTGCCTTCACCAGTGCAGCATCTAAGCAGGGAGCTAAGGTGGGTCTTAATGAGGGAAGAATAGCCACTGTAGGAGGATGAACACTGAACTAATAAAATCCACAGGCAAAACCCCGCTGGGAGGTGTTGATTTTGCTGCATTTCCTGCACCGTGCAGGTGACATCAGTTAACACATTAAAATGGCTAATGTGTCATTAAAGGAAAATGGGGTAGAAATGAAAGATGCCAGATGTGGGAGGCGAGCCCTTTAAATTCCCAGCTGTAAATGCCAGGTTTGTGAATGAGCTGCTGACACCAGGTACTCTGGGGGAAATGCATAGGTAATAATTGGAGAAAATGGCATGGCACAAAACTCTCCAAGCGCTTGGCCTGAAGGCTCTGTGTCCATTAGAGGAAATCAGAAAGTCAAAACAGACACTCCGTAATTTCTCTGTACTTGCATTAACCATACCCCCAACACTCGCAGTGTGGTTCACTTTAGTATAATAAAGCACGTTATTCCACCCCATCACAGCTAAGTGTCCTCATCAGATGGAGTATCACAGTGGCTAGAATTTTCTTTTTCATTAAGAAAATCATGCATCTTGCTAAGACATTAGTCTACAGCTCCAGCAATATTTTGGTTATTTTTAGAAAGGCATAACTTGCTGATGAACATTCCCCTCCCAGGCCCACAGGAACATTTAATTTAGTAAAAAAAAAAAAAAAAAGAACAAAAGAAAAAAATTAATTTCTACTCTTTGGCAACTTCCTTGGTAAAATATTTTGTCTAAATTGCAATCTGTTAATCCAGTTGTTTCACTGTATGGTAAATCCTTCCTTTTGAGACACCAGATCTGGTTTCCTTGTGACGTTCTATTGCATTGACTCTTTGGATCCACAAAAGTCAACAGAGCTGGCAAAGTACGGGGCTCTGCTTTACTGACCTGGAGCAGCTGCAAAGAAAAGTCTGAACTGCACTCTTCCCAGAGGTGCAGAGGATAGGATAAAAGGTAATGGATGCAAGTTGGCATGCAGGAAATTTGGATTAGAGATTAGCAAAATATTCCTTCACAAGAAAGGCAGTGAAAACACTGGAGCAAGAGCCCTCTGAGGCTGTGGTCATTGCTATCCTTAGCAATATTATAACCCCATCTGGGCAGGGCTGTGCCCGACCTGATTTAATTGGTGCTGCTTTGTGCAGGGGCTGCCCTACATGACCCCTGAGTCCCTCCCAGTCTGAATTATTCTGTGATTCTCTGATCATCAGGAGGAAGGGGAAAGCAGCATAAGCAATTTTGCAAGCTCTTCTATTCACTGTAAGCCAAAGCTAGCCAAAACCAAGTTGGATCCCCAAACTTTCTACACTGATAGCCTCTCCCCAAGTGAATATTGATGTCCGGGAGCTGCACCAGCTGCTAAAAGGGACGCTGGGTAAGAGCATCCCTTCTCTGTGTTTGGGAGCCTGGGAGGGCTACAGGGTTTTTAAGCATTCGTTGTACACGTTGGCATTGCCACATGCCCTATGGAGCATCGTATGTAATGTCTTTCTGGGGTGGTGCTGACAGTGGCTGAAAAGTCCTGAGGTTAGTGCCACAGAGTCAAATTGTGCTCTCAGGTCTGCTACAGCCCCTCTGAGATTTGACCGGATTGGTATAGCTGAGACCACAATTAATAATGGAGATTTATACAGTTCCTTTAACTATTAGGAAGTTCTGCTTGCCTTTTAAACCTTGAAATAATTTTATCTCCTTGCTGACATTCTTGCATATTGGGGTTTTAGATATATATCTATCTGTAAAACCATTAAACCAATATACAGATGCCTGTTAATGTTATAATATATTACCAATGATAAGCAAGAGCTTCTCTGAGGCCACCTTAAGCCCTGCTGAAACTTAAATGCCAGGCTGTTATTGTGGCTTGTTTACTCTCACTCTTAGCTGCATTTTACTGTTTGGCTTCCTAAATCTCAGCAGGAAAAGGACAGCATAGCTCCCTTGAAGACCGTGCTGCTCTGAAATGATGGTTGTTGCTGTGGGGGAAGGGGCTGTGTTCTGTGCAACATGACTTGTAGGACCCTCTATAAATCATATACCAGCATGCCTTCACTGCAAGCCACAGGCTTACAATTTGTGGAGCTCTAAGAATGTAAGCAATAACAACACGCAAAGGACAAAAGAAAGCAGAAGAGATGGGCATCTCTAAAACCCTTGCCTGGAAAACCAAAAGCCTTGATTTAAGTCATAAGGGCAAGCACTGAAAGTATTTTAATGGGTGAATGCCTTTACTGCCCTGCCACCACATATAGCTACAAATAGCAGACAGATGAGGAGGGGGCTTCGCCAGCCCTGCGAGTGTCATGCGGCTGTGACCCTCGTGTCTCCCTCTTGAAGTCCTTAAGAAATCACTCTGCCATGCTTATAAAGTGGAGTTGAGCAGCAAAGCTAAAGTCTGAGCATGCAAACCTGACTGGAAGATAAGGTATTTTAAAAGGGGAGGGAGTTCCTTCCGTGTGATGTATTCAGGAGTACCTTCCTTCTGTCGCAGAGCAACACCCGGACATCACTGTGGACAGCACCAGAGCAACTGCTGGGGACTAATGTGGAGGCATTACATTTTTCTTACTGCTGAAGGAGCTTCGTGGCATCATTCTTCTGCCAAATGGAAGTGCTGATACAGATTTTTAAGTGGTAATTAATGTCAATCAGCATTATTATAAATGGAAACCCTGTCTCAAAAATATTTCTCTTTTTGACGATGGATTTGGTGATACAGCAATCTTCCTTCCATTGTCAGGTGCTTCGCTTAGTACTGTACAGCACTGTGTTTAAAAAAACCCCCAACACTCCGCAGTATCAGCAAAGATTGCATTAAATGGATGAAGAACTGAGGTACTTTTGCGTGGGATTCAATGATTCCACTGCAGGTCAGAAGTAACCAAGACATCAAAATAATTTTCCACCCAAGACTCCTCATGAAGATGTGACAGGCAGCAACAGACCTTTCACAAGTCTGAGGCCAAGAGCACCAAATTTACTGATGAAGCCAAGGAGATCATTTTTTCTCATTTAATTGGTGAAAGAGACAGGCCTGGGGGATTAAGTTTATGATCTCCCGTGGCCCAGAGTCTCTTCCCAGGATAAATCTGCTGTGGAGCTGGGTCAGGAGGCACTAGATCACACCCTATGTTACGTACTGGCCATCTCTCTAAAAGTTCCTCAGACAAACTGTAAATCGTGTGGGAGATGGTGCAACATTTGGTAATGTAGGCTAACTCAAATTGCATTTACTACAGGCAATTTGTAAATGTAAAAGGCAGGGATGTGGAGTAGAAGCCCCACCTGGAAATGAGCAGTGGGGTAATTCCACAATGACGGCAAAGGGTTTAAGGTCATGAAAGAGAAGCAACTTAACGTAGGGCACCAGGGTAAAGCCACACCAAAAAGAGGTAGAATAATTCCTCTATGCCAAGAGTGGAATGTAAGCTGATTCAGGCATGGGATTTTTGGTTTGTATGTAGTCTAGTTGAGGACAGCTCCTGACAGTGCTCAGGACCAAAGTTCATCTTTTTTAATAAGGGTGTAGCAAAGTGGGTGACTGCACAGAAAAAAACCCAGCCACAGTAAGTGCCACAGAAAGTGTTTAAGATCTGAAGAAAGTTCTTTAGAGTGAGAAACATAGAAAGTGCAATCTGCTTAGTGGATCAAAAAGAAGACTGAGAGGTGGCTTGATTACTATGTACTATTAGAAACAGTGGGAACGATAAAGTTCTTTAATGTGGGAGAAAAAAAGACCAAATAGCTGTAAGCTTGAGACAAACAAATCTGAGACAGTAAAAATGCGTTTTTAAGATGAAGGGTGCAAAGCTCTGTACAAGGTATTGATGAAAGTAATGAATCCTTCACCTCTTAGTGTCTTCTGATAAGGATATATAGCTTCACCAAGCACAGGTTGTGTTTTTGTCCAACATGCCATTGCCAGCTCTCTCATTTTCATGACAGTAATTCTTTAGCATATTTAATGGCCGAGACCCTATGTGGCAGTAAAGAGAAGGGAAAAACAGAAGGGCATAGAAATTATTCTCCTGAATATTTTTAAATACCCAGTAATTTTAGCAAATTTTAAATAATTGAAGAACGTGGTTAGCACAAAACCTCTGATCTGCATTCTTTGAAAGAAACTCTTGGCTCACAAGCTTCTTGCTTTCTGTTCCTTGCAGTAACACACCAGCACTTACCAGGTTTTTCTGAGTGCTGCAACTACTGATGGCAAAGACTGAGAAATCAGAAATGTGTTAGGAAGAGCGTCAAGAGCCATCAGGCACCAGGCAGTGACAGCAGACTTGCAAACCAAAACCAGCCAAGATACAGGCACGGGTGATAGCTATTCTAATCACTACCCATATAGACCTTAGCCTGGGTGAGACTCAAGGGAACATTTTCTTTTGCATTTATGCCAGCATTAATGCTATAGATTTTGTTTTCCCTTGTCTGAGATGTCCAAGATGCAGAAACTGATCCTGCATGTGGGATACAGGATTCTCTTTTCAAGATATAATATGTAGAGATTGATCAAAGACATCAATAGTCAGCAGATTAAATGGGAGCTGTGGATGCTGGCTCATATTAATTTACTTCTATTTGAGTGCCTGCTACTGAATTTGAAGTGCTTGAACTAAAGACACTAGAGACTGAAAATGTTGCCTAACTTCCCCTAGGTGCGCTTGATCTCGTGTCCCATAGGATTAAAGAAAGCGATAAATACAATACTGTCAGGACCTGCAACATGCTCCTGGTGACAATGCACAGGGAGCAAGCAAAGCAGAGTCAGAAACTGTTCCCACAACCCGCTGCCACAATGTCTGTAATCCAAGATCACGTTTTGCATCATTTTCAGAGTGATTTTAGAATTTATTCCAAAGATATAGAAGGAGCTACAGAGCAGTGTGTAGAAAAGACAGAGGAGAGACAAATTGTAATGTAAAAGGCTAGAAAAGAGACTGAGAAAAGTGCTGGAGCAAACTCATGCTCAGGGACTCCCTGGTTTGGGTTATGCAGTAGCAGATGAACATTTGGGACCAAGTCATTTGAACTTCCTACTAAGATTCCTGCAGCCAGCCTGAGTTTCCTGACATGACTGAGGGTTGGCAGTGCCCATGTGAATTTAAACTGATTTCTCACTGCAGTGAATCCATCCCTCCTAGCAAGAGGAGGTACAGCAGCTGAAGTCATCTTTACAAATCATGCCGACATAGGAGAAAGAGGCTTATGAAATAATGAGCAAATAGTTTTTAATTAGGTGGTGAACTGAGGATTGCTTCTGTTTTCTGATCCAGATCCTGTCTGGCAGAAGAGAAATGAGAAGCGGGAGGCAGAACAGGGATGTACTAGGAGAGCGCTGATGAACAGGATTTCCACCAAATGGCCTTGCTCCTTCTATGAGTCATGATCTCCCATAGCTGGGTCTTCTTCTTCCTCTGGTATGCACAATTTTAGTCTTCCCCTGCCTCCTGCGCAACTTTGGAGGCCTCCTAGTCTCTAAAGGAGAAGTAAGCGAGGTGAATCATGAATTCACTCTGTACGTATCAAGGGCTCTTTTCTGACTGGTTTTCTTTTACTGTTAGCCTCTTTCAGCACTCTAATGTCAATGATGCTTTATCAAAGTCCCTCAAATCTGCAAGCAACGTCATTTGCTCAACTGTCAGCATTCCCCATCAATAATGAAACTAAACCACAGCTTAACAGACAACAAGGCTAGAGCAGCTGGCAATGCTGCACAAATCTGGCACTCTTGCTCCAGAGTTTATTATATATTTTATAGTCCTGGGAGCTAAAGGATCCCGTTCCCTTATGCTGCATCAACAAGAGCTGGGACTCCATTGTGCCATTGATCTATGAGGCAGCAGTGAATAGGGCCCAGACACAAATACTAAAATGAATCAATCCTAAGCTGCTAAAAAGACATCATGGAGCACTTTCCAGTTTTCAGTTCTTGCTTTCTAATCTCCATTCCATGAAATACTCTCCCAAGGGCTTTTAAATGCAACAGTTTTCAGCAGAGTTTGGGATCAGGTTGAGAGGAATTGTCTCTATGGATCAGAGAACACAGCTGAAATATTGAGTCCATTACCTTTAGCAGGCACTTGTGAACTCCACCCATTCCCTATGCAGCAAAAGCCTTTTGGGGGCTAGTTTCATTTTTAAAGTGCACTGTGTGATTATGTTCATACAGTTGACTGTAGGGTTCGTAAAGTTATTCTCCTGGGATGAATGGAAAACAAACTTTGATTTGTTTCTGAGTACAGAGGACTGTAGGTATCTGCATCCCAGAGAATAATTTATACCTTTTTAATAATAATAACAAAAAATAATTAAATAGGCTTTAGCCTGAACCTGACCAATAGTGAGTACTACTCAGGTGCTAACATTCGCTACTTCAGCAACTAGTAGCCGGTAGACTGGCACCTACAAACATAAAGCAAAGATGAGAGAAAAATGCCACAATACAAAATCAGTTTTCAAAGCAAGGAGAGACTGCCTAGCTACATACATAAAATGAAAGTTTCACCAAGGCATTATCAGATGAAATAGTTTGGAGAGTTCCTACTCAGGGGCAGAGTTATGAAAAGCAAAGACAATCAGCTTGCCTCTCCTGATTACAGATGCCAAGTGGATCTGATGACAGCCTCAAGGACTTTTGTGGCTCCAAATGCCCAAAATCTCTGCAAAATCACATCAAGTGGCTTTTGCTATTTAGCCTTGCTGCGCCCTTATGGCAAGAAATAATGCTACTTGGTTATAAGGGCCCCGCAAAATAGTGAGAGCTTTCAGTAATTAATATCAAGTAAATAATTCAAAAAGCTGGATAGAGAAGTAAAGAAGAGACTAAAGTATTCATTATTGTAACTCACTGATGAAAAATGCCCACTGGTAAATTACTTTATCCTGTATGCACCTGGATGGGCTGGCGACTGATGAGTATCTCAGATTTGTGAAGCATCTCTTACCTGCAAGAAGACCCAGTTACTTTGCATGTGAATGATTCTGGTCATTTGGAGAGTGAAACACAACCGCTTCTTAAAAACACACCCAAGTTTACAACCCGAAGTAGAAGCAATGTAATTATTTTGAGAGATTGCTAATGTTAGTATGTGGATTTATGAGACAAGTGCCTCAATGACTAAAATCTGGACTTAGCTTGCAGGAGCAAAGCAAAAAAACTCTACCCACCTGCACAGACTTGCTGGGTGCAGGGAAGGACTCAAGCCTTGTGTGATTCATTACTCACATGGCAGACATTTTATCAACACTAATCAAGAAAAATGTATTTCAGTTTTCAGTGCTAAAGGAAGCTTATTAGGAAAGCAGCCTGGTAGGATGCTCCTTGGTAGGTATACCTCGCTGTTTGAATTGTTTACTCAAAAGAATACAAAACCTAATTTAGGTGCAGGGGGAATAATACAAAGATTGGCGTTTGTAAAATTCTGTTGCTCCCAAAAGAAATCATCTGAAGACTCCAGTATAAGATGATGATTTGATGAAAGTGTTCAAGAGAAGTTAGCAGACTTCTGATTCAAGTCTCAAACAGCGTAGAGACTGTGATTGACATATTCAATACCGTATGTAAAGAGCTCAAAGGGTCCCTGTCAAGGTTAAAAAGAGGCACAGATGGTTTTGTTACCCTTTTACTAGGCTCTCTCCATGGCTTATTTCAATGCTTCTCTAAAGAGCTTTCTTTTAAATATCTTTCTCAAAGACCTTTCTTTTTAAACGATAATTTTAAACATAGGAATAGCCCAAACACCTGAAGTCCAAACCACTGCTCCTATCACACAACTGTACCGCACACCCAAAGATGGAAATGCAGTCATAAACATATGCCCTAACATCGTCTAGCCATTTTCCACCAAAAAAAACCTTCATGTGCTGAGTAGGGAGATGAGCATCGCACCATACAGCCTGGTGTCTAAGGTGAAGGGCATCAGATGAGCAGAGTTCTTGCCCTAACTCTACTACTCATATGTGGCCACCGACCATCTGCCCTGGGATTCGGCACTCGTTATTGGCATGTGCTGGAGTTGGAGGGATTCGGGTTTGCATGAGAATGATGCCCATGGCAGAGGGTGTAACATGCCGAGTTAGGAATTGGCTACAGCCCAGAAGGGGAAAACTGGAGAAAAATTGTGACATGCTTGAACTGAATTGATAACTGCAGTAATATTTGTGTTCAAATACTGCTGAAATAAGCCTCATGAAGCCCAGACGAGATCTAGTTTGGATCCTGCAAAACAAACATTTTTTAAAGATTCAAGAGATTTGCGTGGAATTGTTTTCCTGCTGACTTTTCCTTTGCCTCTGTCCTGGCTAAGCAGGCAGCTCGATGCATGGGACCAAGCTGTATTGGCTGCTCTTTCACCTGCTCCTGCCAGAAAAGTGTGCTGCACCCCGGGAGCCTTGAGGCAGTGTTCAGCCCCTGCCTGTGCACAGAGACCTGCTGATGCCTGCACAGCCCCAGAAGGGCAGAGGGTGAAATAAGACTGCTAATAAGAGACAGCACACCACAGAGAGGAGCACTGGTGGAGCCTGGGCAGCTATGGAGGACAGATCCTGGCTACAGAGCTGCAACGACCAGGCTGTGCCTCAGTTCGCACCAGTCCTACCATAATCCTTATGGTGAACCGTACAAGCCATGAATTAAACCCAGGAAACAAATATCATCTACTTGAACAGCCACTAGCAGGAAAATAAATAAGACATCCCAACAGAGGAAGATAGAGTAATTTCACGTTAACGCTTCCAAGGGAAAAGGGAATTTGAAACAAGCAAAACACCTTTTTTTTCCCTGCAGAAACTCAACCGCCTGTCAAAGCAAGACCGTAGCGACACCAAGGGCTCTGCACAAAATTCTTCTGTTTGCTTCTGCATTTGATTAGCTGCCTGCATTTTGTGTTTTAATTTCCTGCCATTGAAGCACATTGCTGTCATGGTGATAGATGCTATAGAAATGAGTAAAATAAATAAATAAAAGTTCAGAACACTTTTGACCAAGTCTGCGCTAATTAGTGCACGAGACAGACAAGTGTTTTCTGGGATTTGTGTCAACCGTATCCAGATTCCTCCCCTGCTTCTCAGATATCAGTGAAACCCTTTCTAGAAATGGAAATAAAGGCAGCAAATGCTGCTGGGAATACTCTGAGTAAGATGTCTCCATTCAGAGCCGGATATTAGTAGCAAACCATCCAGTTAACAAGCACTGTGAAGCAGCGAATATTTAATGCGATGGTAGTAAAAAAGCAAAGAAGGCAATATTGTGAAATAGCTGGTGAAGGGCTAACCAGAAACCATTCAGAGCTTGTGTGAGTGGGATGCTCCACCTGTGATGGGAAAAGCTGATCTAGCAGGAATAGATAGAAGTAGGAGGGAAAGGAAAAGGAGGGTATCTATCACACTGGACAGGGCAGAAAGATGGGAGGACCAAGATTAATCTTGTTAACATAGCTGCTAACACCAAAACAAATGCTGTGGTAGCATTCATCTCTACTTCTGGACTTCTTTAAAGAAATGAAAATAGCAATAGCTGTAATGAGCACAGGGTTCAACAACAACAACAAAATTGTTGAGTTTTGCAGGTGTAAAACAAAGACTGTACTTTCAAAGAGAAGAAAGGGCTTCTCTGATTGACAGTGGGAAAGAAATACATAAAAATAACTCCTTTCCAAAACCAAAGAGTAGTTATTATTTCTTGCAGAGTTTCTACCACAAGCCATCATCATCCCCTCCTGGCTGGCTTTCCTGCAGAGATTCAAAGGTACAATACATATCCTCAAGCCATGTAATATCACTGCTGTTGCACTGTCTATGCAGTTCTGATCAAATTTTCTTTGATCAGAAAATTAATCTTAGCTGGAAATAGGAAACTGAAGGGCTATTTACTGGGCACAGTCAATATTAAATTATCAGATGTCTAGTATTTTTTTCCCAGGGTACCATCGTTTCCCAGACAAATACAATCCCAATTTGGGCTATAAGAGTAAATTCTAATCTCAGTAATAACATCTCCCATCATATTGCACTGTCACCTGCATGTGCTTTGCAATGCAAATTGCCCCATATACATCCTTTCTTTAAGCTCACACCACTAAATGGATGTCTATAGCTTGAAATCATATGGCATGCACTTTTGGCCTTGTACAGTCTAACCTGTAGATTTTGACCTTACAGGCGTAAGTGTCCACCTTAGCAACTGAACCTCTCCTGTTAAAAAAACGCTGCTGAGAAACTGTGTCTTTACAGAATAGGGAAGTTTGATCAGTGCTGCTTTTGCTACAGTGTGAAAGGAGTTAATGAACAGTCGGTGTTGGCTGCATTTTTTATTCAGGTGGTTGTAGTCTGTACCTAGGGATGTATGCAGCAGAAACAAGATTAACAGCGGATCAAGTGGACTGTTGAAAAGGACCAGGACAAATACATAGCTATGCAGTAAGGGCTGTAAGTAAAGAAGCACAAAGATCTCGGGATTCAAGGGACTTTGTAATATCCAGTTGTTCAAGGATAGATCAGCCATCAGGCCTGGTACCTGCTGGTCAAGATGGTAACTGTGGTATCAGTGTCCCAGATCTCACACGTGTCCTGTGCTAAATTCACCCCTCCTTGACAGAGTGTTTTGGTCTCTGCCAAAGCAGAAAAATCACCCCTGGAATCTTATCCAGGTGCCGTCAGATGATTTGACAAAAGCAGTCATGAGTTATGGAAGGATCAGCATCTCCTCAGCCAGGTCCTGCTGATCACCTGCACCCCTTTGGCTGCAGCAGGAACAAAGTTTCAGATACAAAAATCCCATATGCTGTGTCAGCAACCTGTGGTGCCCAGACCCAGCCGTCACTGGCTGCAGGTCACTGCCAGCAACAGCCACAGACCCCGCTTTGCCAAGGGGGAGTTCACCATTCGCTGTGTCATCATGTTTGGACATGCCGCGTCTCCTTGCCGCAGACAGTGTGGCAGCACAGGAGAGCAGGGGTGGCTGTCAGGGTGGCAAGGAGTTGCTGAGGAAGGCGAAAAGCAACAACTGGATCCTGTGGAGAGCTGTAGAGAATCAGGGGAAAGTTGAGGACAAGGCATTCAGGCCAGCACAGCCTCCCTTTGTTTCACGCAGAGACAGTCCTGCCTGCAGCAAGTTCAGTCTGAAAGCTGGCCATGCTCAAAAACACCTACAAGAACAAATTGGGCAGCTGTGGGGAGAAACACATTTCACCATGGATGGTTCACTATGAAAATAGCCTAACCTGCTGACTGGACAGCCTGTAAGTGTCTAACTAACACAGCAGGCTGAGCACCAAAGGCATCAATTTGCTCTAGCACAATACATATATGCAGTGACTGGCAAGGGAAGTGTATGTGAGTGGGAGAGGTTGAATCCATCACTGCATCCATAGCAAAGTTCAGGAGGAGGAGGTTTAACACTATCTA
>JAVHNF010069000.1:72060-84773 GCA_034783455.1 Micropsitta finschii | reverse complement strand
CCCTAGAGCAGAATATGGAGGGCTCTGCAGAGCATCTGCGCAGGATGGCAGTTCCTTCTTCCCGCCAGGAACATCCCAAATCCACTTTGGCTCAGCTGCAGGAACAATGATGACTGCATTTGGCCCCATGTTACAGTCTGAAGACACTTATCATTTATATTTTTATCATGTTTTAATTCAGTTCTGATGGCAGCTGTTATATTGACAGTACTGCTTTTATGTTGTCTATTTATCCTCTGCTTGGATTCAGACCACTCAGTAGAAATTCACATATGCAAACATGTTTTGTTAAATAGGCCTTAGCTTTGGCTGAGAGGAACCACTACTGATCATTTTCTCTTAATTTCCAATTCTGTTTAGTCAGTTTTACAATTAGCAGACGCTATCAGATGACTGACAAATGTTGTAAGAGACAGTTTATGAGGTAGCACTGGGCTTGCCCTCAGCAGAACTGGACAGAGATGAACAATTTCCTTCAGAATTGCTGTGAAAATTCACTCTCATGTCTCTTGAGAAATGCCAAATTGAAAAATAAGCCCCTTCTGAATTCAGCATGGAAGAGTATTTTATCTTTTTAATCCTTCACTATCTTGTTAGCTGAACACCAAAAAAACCATGGAAGAAACCATGGTCTCAAATGCTTTGGGCATGTTGATCAACCTCCTCTGCTTTAGTCACCTACATGGATGATTTCTTTCAGTCACCCAAATTTCTCCTGCTCCAGTGCCTCCCAAAAAGCACCAGGTTTTTTGTGCAGGCATGGCACATCCATACAGCCGTGTTGATAGGGGTACCTGCAGGGAACAGGCTGGCTGCTTCCAGCGGCCACAGGACAGATAGACTATTTCACATCAAGCGAACATGGAGCATTTCTGGGGTAGCATGAGCTTCTAAAGGGTTTAACTGCCAGGACACTGGCTATTAAAATTGTGTTAGAGCCCTGTCTGAACTGAACTTAAATAATGCTTAAAACCAGTTTTTACAGTGGGCAATTTAAAGCACTAATGTCCATAAGAAATGAAGATTATTAAATTAATCTTGATTGTTGCTGTATTCAGATACAGTCCCTTCTAAGCAATGAGAACAGAGCACTGAATATCTGAACCCCCAGGTTGTTTTGTCCTAATGTTTCCTATACATTTGGAAAAAGTTTGAGAATCTTTTAGAAATCAGTGCTGAAATTGGTGTCATTCACCATTCTGCATTTCTTCTGCTTGCTTCATTTCCAATTTCCCCCCTGCTAAAACAACATAAAATTTCTGATTCACCATTCAAATTGCCATTCCCTGTTGCCTGACATGAAACCTACTAGTTCCACGTTCCTGATGGAGAAGTCCTTTGTGTAATTTCATAGGTTATAAATAACATCTGATGTAAAAGAACAAGATAGGTAAATAACATTGTCTAACACACTTCACATAGCATGTGGAAATGTTAGGTGGTGTTTATTGATTTTGCTGAGTTATACAAGAAGGGCTGCCTAGATAATACCTAGATTGAAACCAGGGTTTAAAGTTAATGCCGTATTTGAAAGACATTTTAATGGCCTTGGGGTGAAATGATTTGTGTCGCTTTGGCTAGCCCAAGGTTACAATGAAATATTGTCTTTATTACTTCTGTACCAGGGCTTCTCTGCCACTGTTGGGATTTACTACACAGACAGAAGCAGAAACGATAAAGAGAGGCTCAGGATTCAGGGCAGGTGGCTGAGCCATCGCCTTGCAGTCAAACACGGATCATTATGGAATTGATTGCTGCAAATAATAAATGCTGGATTACAGACTGACTTTCATCTTAATCCTGCTCATATCATTGTATGAGGATAACACTTTTGTATGATTAAAACTGTCCATTTTTGAATTAACTCAAACAACAAAGCATCTGCAGCTTCCAGAGAAGCCCCCAGCTCAGCAAAATGCTCCTGGGTGATTTTCCAGTGGGCAAGAGAGGGGGTTTCTTTGAAAGCAAATGCAGATAAAAATAGAAAAGCCAGACAGAAAATTAAAGGAAAGAAAAGCTTTTGTCAAACTAATTGTTATCTGTGCACGTAAAGATGTAGAGGCAGGCAATCAGTTTTACAGGGTTTCATAAGAAAGAGGCAACCTATCTCAGGACTTGGCTTGAGAAAAAATATTTCTCAGATTTTCTTGGTGCCAGGGAATTTTGCTAAAGCAGGCAAGGAAAGGACGTTCGAATCTCGATATTAAAGATGCTTCCAGCAGTTCTTGGGACCAAAGTGTGTTTTCTACTGCCTCTATAGAAGGGACTGGCTGTAGGAATCTAAATAAAACATCATTTACATTCCTGCAGTATTTTAATCCCTTATCAGCACCTTATGGTGCTCATTTTCTTGATTATCGACCTTCGAAGCTGACCCAGGTTGCTAAATGGATGAAGTTAAACAAATAGATACATATTAGTGTACTACTGAACTACTTTAAGATGGTATAATTTAAATTTTGCCTAGCATCACTGAAAGGTCCCCTCCCACTAGGAGGATCGCCACATAATCTTATATTAAGCATTTAATGGCAGTAATGTTGAAGCATATAATACAGGAATGCCAATAGAAAATGCTTATCAAGCACAGGGCTTACTACTTGATCAGACAGTCGAGAACCACTGTGAGAGCATTTCTGGGGCGTTAGTGATATTACTGTTTCAGTAGCTGTAATTCCTGGGTATCTATTACATCCAGGTCTTAACAAGTTTGCTTACTTTGCTTTCAGCAAAGGGCTTTATCTGATGTTAGTGCACTTAAGAACGTGGTTAAATTTAGAAGCATCATGCAATTATTTATTTGGCAACAGACACATTACCCAAGCACATACCTGCTGGCTGTATCTGAGAAAAAGATGCTATAAATAGCTGAGCATCTTTCTATCAGCATAAATTGGAAACCGGCATAAGTGAAACACAGCTTTCTTCCTGACTTAGTTTTCTTTCCTTAATGCTCTCAACACAAAAAGCAATATGAATTGTGATCTGATCTTGTTCATTAAAAGAGAACAGATCTGTGTGAGCACAGGAAGCCCATCATATCTCTGAATATAAATAGACTAAGAGGAAGTTGAGCCACGTAAGTGTTTCCTCGGACATTACCTCTCACCTAAAGGAAATTTCCTGCATTAATTCATAAGAAGTACATTTGCTATTACTGCGAATCCTGAAAGGAGGTGAGCAGGAAGGCACCATGGGAGGTCACCTGCTCCAGTGCTCCTCCTTCCAGTGCTCCAACCAGGACTACACTGGGTGAGGACAGCTCAGAGCCTGGTCCGGTTGGGGTTTGACCTCTGATTAATTTTTAGAACTTCATTTCTGAAGATTTTATGATTAATTTTTATCAAATGTATTTACTAATTATTCTTCTCATCTGGTGCAGTTTTACAGTAGAGGCTTTTAGCTTGCCAACCCCTTATTTTTATGTAGATGTAACCACCCAGTATTTCCAAGTGGAATAACAGCCTAAAGCTGCCAGTTGAAATGAAGTTAGCTGCTCTCTAAAACCTGCGGAAAATAAATAGTTGAGGGTTTGATTTTCAAAAGCCATGATTCTCATTATTTCTAGAGTAAGTCTGATTTTTACCAAAGGCAAACACTGTTGACATTTTTATTTTCTAGTGTCAGGTATTTATTTCAGATTGTTTATCAGAATACGTATGGGAGTGTAGATAGTCAAAATGCTCTTCTCACAAGGGAGGAAAAAAGCATCCAGCAGTAAAGATATTTAGTTCTTCCATGTAAAGGTAGACTACAGTTATAAAATAAAATACAGTTAAGTTTTTAATTTTAATTTTTTTAAACTTAAAATATTTATTTGTACTCTGAGCCTCTTCTAAAACTCTTTTAAAAAATAGTCTAAAGATCTAAAATGTGTCATAATTACAAATCACCTTGTAACTAAATTCAAAGTTGTGGATTCAAAGAAAAATTAAAATGCTCTTGCAACTGTCCCTTGAGGAAGTTTTCAGAGGCAGAATAGGATGAACAGTGAGTTGCGCATTCTTGTACCAGTGCTTCTGGTACATCCAGCACCAAAGATTCAGTCTTTTGACATGGTTAAAATCATCTGGTTCTTGATCAGAAGCCAATATAAACATGCATCTAAAATAAATTAGGATCCACAGAGCATTCATTGTATCGAACTGTATGGTTCATTAATTTGGAAAAAACTATTTGCAAGCCAGCCAAATTTGACCATTAGTAATTTATACTATCCAGTTTGGCTTAATTCAAGCAATACCAGCAAATCATAATTCTTAGCAAACACTAATCATTATTCATCACATAAGCAAAATGAATAAAAGCAATCTTCTAGCATTAGCTAAAGGGGATTCTTTTCAACTTCCTTTTGCTCTTCAGGACACAGTTAAGACACAATTCAAACCTTTCTGCAAATTTCTTGTGTGATTTTTTTTCTTGTACAGTCCCATGAGAGATGCATTCTCCTCAAAGCCATCATTAGATATCTGCTTATCCATGGAAGCATTCACAGGAACTATGAAGAGGTTGTCAAGAGGCAGAGGACGTCATAGTCTATAAAGAGCAAAATATTACTTCCCTTGCAGATGGCACCCAGTTTTATCTCAGCAAAACACCAGCTTCTAATTAATGTTGTTAAGAAATCTTAGAGACCAACAGCCCTATGACTTGGGTTTCTGTAAATCTGACACAGTTGGAGGCAAAGTCGTAGTGAGAATTAATTTTTCCTGCTATTGTCAGTCTGGATACTAAGAACTGAATACAAATACCTGATATGAAGTGCCTGCATAACATCTCTCCTAAAATATTATGCTCTTAGTACTTGAACCTACATGATATTTTAAAAAATAAGGTACGTGAAATGTTGACTGGTACTTTGGATGGCATTGAAGGAAACCAAAATCAGCTTAACAAGACTTACAGAGAAAAGGGTCAAAATGTCCTAACCATCTCAGGTGGACATGTTGCAGGTAGTCACTGCTGGTCATGTCCTGGATATGGGTTACCAATCCTCTGAAACAAGCAGCAAATGCAATGACAATGCATACTTTTGTTTCCCTTTTTCATTCTTTCCTGTTTATTTTAGGTAGAATTAAAGCAGCAGTCAGGAGCTGTTTAGCATTCCCACGCTTTGCCAACCAAAACCCTCCCCTATTAGCATCAGTGTCTGGATTCAACTTTAAGCAAATTCTATTTTATTGAAAATTGGCTTGGGGCAAAGTCCAAGCACATGAATCACAAGTCAAATAAATTAATGTTTCAGAATATGCAGTATATGAAAATAGTTGGGGTTTATAACAGAAGCTGCTCATTGTTTTTGATAACAGGCGAAATTGCTGTCTGAGCTTCAAATGTATCATTTAAAATTAAATCCAGTAAGATTGTCTCTACCTTAGCTTTTTTTCAAGTTTTAAAAGTCTGTGAACTTCAGCTACAAGCCTATAAGAAGGAGAAAAATAACTCCAAAGGAGAAAAGTGCTTTTTTCCTGAAACCCAAGGAGAAGCTTGCCTATACATATGTAAAGAAAAAATTTGGCTATTCTTGGTTAGGGGTTGATTTGGTTTTCCCTCCTCTTCAAATAGCTAATTACACATGGAAACCCTTCATATCGAAAGTATAATCTCAATCAAATCTAACTGGCAGCTCACTGAGGCATCAGGTTTGCTGTGACATACTTGGTTTAAGAAAGAAATTACATTTTTCTCTAATGCAGTGATTTACTACTGTAGACTTCTTTATGGTAATCATTGTGCATGTTTTATTTCCTATTTTCATGGCTAATTCAAAACCTGGGCATTCCTGATATAAAATAAGCTGGTTCTAATCTCATTCAAAAGGTTTTATGTACAAGTTTTTCTTTGGAGGATGGGAGGGCGTGAAGATTTACAGTGTGACATCCTGCCCCTGCTGCTCTGCTCCATGCTGACAAACTGTTTATTACCATCTCTGGAAGCAGTGTGAAGGACACCTCCCTTCCCCGGATGGATTTGCCCTCAGTTCCTGCTAGGTTACTACTTGAATTTTGATTATCTATTTGTTCACAAAGTCAGAGCATAGCTTTGCCGGTCAAGGTAGAGGCAAATATCCAAATTGCAGACTTCATTTTTAAATAATCCTAGTTTAGGATTACTGAAATGACAGCAATATGGAATAATAGGAATAGTATTAAGTAATATTAATATAGACAATTATATTGAAAGCCAGTGGCTTGCAAGACCACCTTGGTAAACCCTGTCCTGGAGTGCAGTTGTATGTTCACTTTCCTCCCTTTTCTCAGGAAGAAACTCCTAATGTAAGCTAGGATGAATACTGCTTTTGTAACAGGTGTAAGCACCAAATCCAGGAGCTTCTTGTCTATTTAAAATATATGGTTCAAATGGCGAAGAATAATGCCTGAACCTTGCCGATAATTTTTCCAAATGTATTGATCTTACTCTCTTTTTTTTTTACATTGTAGATTTTGATACATACATGAAAAATAATCTTGCTATTTTGTGGGTTTGAGTCAAGAACATGCATAAAGAAAGTTTAAATGCTGATAAAACCGCATTTTAAACCACGTTTGTCATCACAGCCAGTAAAAGCTACTTGCATAGACCTTGAGGACTTCGCCAAACTAATTTTAATCTCAATGCAACCTGCCCTGCTTATTAGAATAATGATAAAACCCGGCACTTGTCCCCCCTCTTTTCATTGTCTCCATTGCTCTCTTTTCAATAACACAAGTAAAATACTTCTTTGCAAAGCCCTTTTTCAGTGGCCTCGTTTCTTTTAAGCAATGACTATGATCTTCATTACATAGTTTGAGGTTGTTCAAGTTTAACAGACAGGATTTTTCATATTGATTGTATTGACAGGAATCATTTGTTTCCTGTTGTCCTTGCAGTATGGGCAGCAAATATGGCCTTCTCCCCCTTTTTAGCAGCATGTTTGGACTTGGCTTTGTTGAAGAGCACTGTACCAATAGTTGATTGTAACACTAACTGAAATGGCACGAGTTGTAAAGTCTGTATTGCTGGTTATTTTTACTGTTTATTCCTTTAATTTCTGTTGAACAGCAAACTCAGTATGTTGCTATTTTGCCTTATAGCCTCTGGCCGGCAATAACAGTTAAACTGGCTAAAGTTCCCTGATTTTTTAACTGAATTCCCCTGAAATAAAATGAATGAGTGTGATTAAGGGTTGGAACTCCTAAATGCCACAGAAGTAGGAACCGACAGCAGATGTCACTCGGTAAAGTAGACCATCTCAGCAGATGGGCAAATATGAAACGCAAAGGCATTTCCTGACATCATTTGGTTTTAATATGATAGAAATAAAATGCCTTGTCAGTAAAATATAACCAGACAGTTGCTTTGTACTCATTTTGGGTACATGGCTGGTAATTCAAAGTCCTGCTGCCTTTGCAATATTAATTATTCTGTGCCTCGTTACAGCAAGAATACGTGTCAGACCAGCTGAACGTACCACACACAGCTGTAGTGGCTCTGAAGTATCTGTTCCTCTATTTGCAATTTAACATTAGTAAAAGATACAAGAGGGCAACTTTATGGGTCATTCATTTCCAGGATGCTAGTTGATGTATCAGGAAAAAATAAAGCAATGGGATTTCATCCCGTGTTTTGGGGTATTATTTCCCCTGCAGAGGTATGTGACATGTATCTCAGAGTAGAAAAGCAGCTCTGTAGAGCTGAGAGCTGTGAACATGAATTGCCTCAGGGGAGCTGGGGCTCCAAGCAGTGTGCTTAATGGCATATGTTCCTATTAAAATGTGTAAACTGTTCTCTTGTACAAGTGGTTAACACCTTTTTAATCAGGCCATTTATTTAATTACAAAAGCAAGTACCCTGAGTTGGAAAATGATAGTATTTTGTCATCCGCAGTTTCTACATCTGGGTATATGTATACATTTATATATACACAAAAATACGCATGCACACAACTTTTAGTGTGACAGAACATATCTGAAGTACATGTAAACATAACATACTACTCGTAGCATACCTAATACATACTCCTACTGTGAAAAAGTTATGGTACTCACACAGTAGTATCCTGATGCCACCAGAGGTGCTGTTTAATTGAGAGCTTCTTCTCTTAAATATGGGAGGTAGCTGATGTCTGTTGCTTTGAATGTCATATTTCAACATGCTTATGAAGTAGAAATTTGACCATGGGAGCACAGGTTAGGATTTCTCTATTTCACTGGGTGTTGAATTTTCTGAGATGGATAAATTACCTGGTGTCTGAGGAAAAAATCCTATTTTTAGTGTATTTAATTACCGCTCGGGTTGTTTATCATGTTTTCTAGGCTGAATTTTTCAGTTCCAGTTTTGGTTATTTTGACTGTCCCCTATGTTAATTGTTAAGTTCATCTTTTGTGACAACACCCAGAAGGCACCCTTTTATAAATCAAAAGTAAATATATTACCCTACCTTGCAGGGGTGCCATAAGGCTTAATTAGTTCAGTTTTGTAAAGTGTTCTGAAATTCCCAGATCAGCATCAGATGTTTATTATTAATTATAGGCTCCAGTGAGTATACTGGATGATTTCTTATTTTAATTCTCTTCAGGCATTCTTAAAAAGAGCTAATTTTATGACGTCTTTATTCTTTTAAATTCCTAAAGCACATTTGCTCTTGGCTCAAGTAATTCTGTATGTTTTCCTATCATTTACTGTATTTTTAGTTCAAGATTTTTTTTTTTGTTATATAGTAATATGAAAAACAGTCTTTAACTGTTTTCTGTATGTGTGGATTATTCTCTAATAAGAAGGTTTTGTTTAAACATTATATGGTGTTTTTTCTTGCAGTGGCGGGTGTTGAGTAATTTGCTTGGCTTCCCCTGGGAAATTTGCAGAGATTACATGGCACTGCTGTGATTTATCATTTCTACTTTATTTCTGACTCATAAAGCATGCATTATTTTGTGTTTACCTTCAGCAACAGATTTCAGGAAATTTCATCATCAATCAAAGTACTTTAAAAGCAGGAGAAGTGATGATGTGACAAAGGCAAAGTAGCAAGTCGTTATTGGAGGATCATTTATTGCTTCACTGTGTCGTAACACTTCTCATTTTTATTGCTTTTCCCAGGATCGGGCTCATGCCGCTTTAGTTACTCAGATCCCAACATCACTGTGTCATACAGCAGAAACAGTTCTGCAGATTGGACTCAGCTGGAGAAAATTAGGTTTGTTGCAGCTTTTTAATGATTTTCATGCTTTCTGGCTGAGCAGGTGGTGTTTAAACCTGGTTCTTTTAAAACTTAATTGTTAACTTTTCAGCTTTCACTTGTTCATACACATCAAAAGATGAGGGATGAAATTTTGGACACTAAAGCTTATTGCAGAATTGCCACTGGGTTTGGTGAACCAAAATTTCACCCATTGATTATTGTGGGAGGTAAGGAAGAGAATGACTTCAGAGTTAAAATGCAACTCCAATAACCAAAAGGTTGTGGTCCCTGAAAAACCAAAACTTTGATGATTTTTGCAGTTTAGCACCTCTGTTAATGCCAGCAAGAGCCATAATTTACAGTGTTAAAAGTTTCTACTTTGATAGCAAAAAACATTCAATAAAGTTTGCTTATAGTTTCGTATGAACACTTGTCTCCTAAAACAATAACAAGATTATGGTGAATTAATGCCTGGTTTTTAAACAAACTCGTTCACATGAAAGTGCAAAGGATTATGAGTGGAAATTTTAAAATCTTACTGCAATATGCACACCTCTAAAGAGAGGTTCAGTACTTTCTAAGAGAGCAAAAGCAGCATTTTATTAAATACTATTAGGAAAGGTATTTTTTGCATTGGCATATATACACAGTTTTACAAGTACAACTGGGGAAGAAAAAAATGCCATTTCTATGTAATGTCCTCAGAATGTCTCAGTCCACCTTTCTGCATTACCTTGGTGTCTGTACCACACAGGTGATTTTTTTTAGCTTATTTTCAGTCCATTGAGACAATTTGCAGAGCAAAAGGCTCCTTAATTTCTGATGAGTAAGCAAAACCCCATCTGCTAAACTGTGGATTTCAATATCTCATCCTTCCACTCCTTGTGGGAGTGGGATTGCAATTTCATTGACAAAGGCACAAATTATCAACAAATTTAAGTAAAACAGATGGTGCTAATTCTTACCTCAGGAAAATTTAAAGCAAGAGTATCTTTACTTAGCCACTGGAGTTGCCTTGGATTAACGACACAATGCCTTTTACTTTTCTGACCCTGATGCGGAATTACACAGCTAGTCCATAGCACCAGTTCAGTTGTCCTCATAGCTCTGCAAACCAGGAAACTCAAGAGTTGCAATGGTTCAAACCCAAGCCCTTGAAACCCAAATTTTTTAAGTTAATGCCTACACAGTTCTATCTGTATTGCTTTAACTGGAGCCAGCAGTAGAAAATAGGTCAATAGAGCAATGTCGTGCAAAGTGGAGAAGATGAATTATGAAAGGGTGCTCATTTCTCCTGTCGTCTGTATGAATCACAGTGTTTACGTGAATGTGTTTCAGCAGCTTTCACCATACTACATGCATCTCCAGGGAACGACGTGAGAACTGGAGAGAGATGGGAGAGGAGGGCATCTGTGAAGGGAAGGTGTTGTGCTGATGTATTGGTGTGTGCTGCTTTGGTGGGATTTCAGCTCTGTACTCCCAGCAGGGAGCTGAAGGTTCTCTCAAGGAAGGCAGGTGCTGTGTGTAAGCTCAGGGAGTAGCTAAGGCAATGTCTATGAGCAGCTTTGCAGTGGAGGGTGACAGACATAATTTATAGTTAGTGCATGGTGGGTTGTGGGGGCAGATTCTGGGTGTGTGGAACAAATACAGTGGCTTTTCAGCATTTCACAACACTCCAATGTTTTGCTTTACAAAGGGAAGTTCCCCTATTTTCTGCTATGCAAGCAAGATATGGGTGCCTTTTCTTCCTAAAATCTCTGGATTGTCTCTGACAAAATACTCACGCACCAAAGCATTGCTACCAAGGCAGAGGCGAAGTTGAGTAGCTGACATCTTGTAAAACCCCAGTTTTGTAACTCCTTGCAGCCTGGAGTTTGAATGTTGTTAATTCCCTTGCTGAGTGATCAATAAAGCAAAAATAATAATTATCAGCATCCCTTCCTTGCACACAGATCTGTCTTTTCATTGCTACTAGCAACCTAAAGACATTTGCCCAGAGCTCAAGGTGAACCTCAGTCCTTTCACAGCTCTGAAGACAGCTCTAGGAAGTGGAGCTCAAGGCTCTGACCATTGCCTAATACTAATATTCCATGTCTGCTCACATTTTCCATTTTCAGCAGCAAAAGCACATTCTGTTTCTTCTGCATTGTTCTTGAAGCAGAACATGGAAAGAAAGGCAACATGGCCCTCCCTTATCCCCAGAATTATCCTGACAAGGAGATTGGAAGGACATGTTTGACAGAGAAAATTCCCGGCTTTTCCTTCCAGCCATCCTTGCTCCATGCAGATCTATGAGGGATTGAGGCTCATGCAAAAATCATATTTTGGGTGACCTGTTCTTGTTTTCTTTACATTTCCTTTTTTAGCCATACCTGCAAAATACTTGACGTTACCAGTCACCTAAGAGCTGTGACCAGCCTCGAGTATGAATGTCACCCTGCTCTTTCGTCCTGCTCTTCAGACATCTGCACTGTTACTTACTGGCTTAGCTTGCACTTTCTTTGAAGCAAGGCTGTCTGTTTGGGCTGTACGTGCACTGCCAGGCACAGTGGGACTGTGCCTCAGGGCAGGTATTTTTTGATCTTCATAAAAGACTTAGCAACAAGGGACATCAGCACAACTGTGTCACATGTAGTAAATGTGTTAAATGAGGGAAAAGTGTTCCTGGCTATGGCTTAAACTTGGTCTAATTCCATACCATTGTTTTTCAGTGCCCCTTCCAATGTCAGCACAATCATCCACATCTTGTACCTTCCTGAAGATGCTAAAGGGGAGAACATCCATTTTCAGTGGAAACAGGATTATGTTCACGCTGGTGATGTGTATGAAGCCTGTTGGTCATTGGACAACATCCTGATCATAAATGCTGCTCACAGAAAAGTTGTGTTAGAAGATAATCTTGATCCTGTGGATACTGGCAACTGGCTTTTCTTCCCTGGGGCCACAGTTAAGGTTAGTCTGATTTTCTGTGTCTTAATACTGTTACGACTTTTGTATGTAGAAGATAGTGACATCCAACCAAGCACATAACACACAAGAGTGTTTAGGCCACTCCGTCTGCTTCTAGAAATGTACTTGTCATTTTTTACTTTGTTTTTACCTTTTTTCTGTCCCATTGGGGCTTTCTAGAACAATGCAACTTCTCTGCCATGACCAAACCAAATGACAGTTTATACTGTTATGTCAAAGATCATGTAACAGAATATGGGAAACAGCTTCCTTTTAGCAAAACAGTGTAATATTTTTGAACCAAATTCAAGCCTCTCTGTTCGATATTTTGAAACCTGCCTGTTTGTTTGTCTTGGTGGTGTTCGGCTGCTGCTACTCACTTCATCACAAACCATCACAAAACAAAATGCTTCCCCACTTTTTCTGACTGTGAATATCACATCTCCTTTGCAGCACACATTCGGGTAGTGGCTGTACCTTAAAGGTTTCTTTTCAGTAAGATCCTGTTTTGATATATGAGATCCAGCAAGACCATACTGCCTTGGGAAAAAAACCTCTAAAGACCCCTACAGGATCTCTGTGCACAAAGTTCCTTCAAACACAG
>JAVHNF010068997.1:31724-48119 GCA_034783455.1 Micropsitta finschii | reverse complement strand
CCTGTGAGGGTGCTGAGGCCCTGGCACAGGCTGCCCAGAGAAGCTGTGGCTGCCCCATCCCTGGCAGTGTTCAAGGCTAGGGTGGATGGGGCTTTGAGCAACCTGGTCTAGTGAAAGGTGTCCCTATCCGTGGCTGTAGGGTTGGAACTGGATGAGCTTTAAGGTCTCTTCCAACCCAAAACCAAATTCTGTGATTCTACGATAGCAGAAATTAGAAAAATGTAATAAATCCTTTCCCTTCAAACACCCTCCTTGATAACATGCAAGATTAAGGGAAAAATAAGGTATGACTGGGTTTTGGTATTTCAGCTCTTCCTCTGTCAGTGGTTTACTTTTTAAAGACTTAAAGACCTGATTTCTTGAATTGGAAAAACGCATGTCATGTCTTTTCGCCTACCATATATACTCTAGCTGCTGAAATAGCTGATAGAAAGTCTGAGATGAAGTGCTATGGGTGCTTTGTTTATTTTGGCACTGCCTACTTTAAAATAGTGCCATAAAAGAAATTGTGCTCATGGCAGGTTGAAATTAAAGTATACAAGTCTCCTCGAAGTCTCCATGTTTTCTCATCAAAATTGAGAACAGAGGCTTTTAATAGTTAACATTTACTCTGGAAATAATCTGTTTCAGATGTTCTACTGAAACTTGTCACAGTTTTGTGGAGAAACACACTTAATCCCACGCAGGCTTGAGGAGGGTCTTAATGAACAAACTGTCAGTGCAGCAGCTGAGAAATGTTACTGCAGTTTCACTTATCGGTTTGGTTTTAGCAGTGTGGTTTCAGAAGAGATGTCCGCTGTGGACAGGTATATAGCTGATGATGGATTTAGTTCTCCTACATCATGTTTGCAAAACCCAGTCAGAACTGTTTTTCTGGGGTTAATCTGAAACTCCTCTAGAATGTTCCAGCTACATGTTTTAAGCATACTTGATTAGGTTTTATGAAAACAGCACGTGTAGGATGATTACACTAGCATTTCTGATTGTAAGGTAATTATCAACTCGACTGTTAATTAAAATGTCATAAAGAAAGCTAAGAAAAAAAAAATTGATAGCCTGAAAAACCTAAAACCAGAACTCCATATTTTTTGAAAATACATAACATCTTAAATTGATGAATTTCCTGTAGGTTGTATGCTTCTAAATAGAAAGTATTTAGAATACCTAATAAAAAAATGATCTCTTGGGATAAAGGAACTCACAAAGTACCACTTTGATGCTAATTGTGAGCAAATGAAGAACCTTGCTACTGATTTCTGCCTTCCTTTGTGTTTGAAGAGACATATTTCTCCATATCTGCTATCAGAATGCTCTGAACATTACCCCGCTCCTGATTTAGGCTTCTCTGAGGTAAAACATCAAAGTCTTCTCCTTAAGAAATAATTACATACTGCAAACAGTGTTTTATGTACACCAGTCTTACACCATGTTTTCATATGCTGAGGGCTTGTCTGGGAAAGAAACTGGATTGCTGGCTGTTTTCCTGACTTATATTTGCCAGGCTTGGAGACTGATCCTTTATTTCAAATCTGTCTTGATGATTAGAAGTGCTAATCTTTTAGGAACTGGAGTTTTGGATCCAGGCTCTGACTGTATTCAAACCCTAAGCTAGTGGTGAGGTACTCAGAGGATACAGCCAGCAGCATACTTCAGATCAAAATGTCCTGCAAGTCAATGGCTGTGTTTATTCAAGACCTCTCACCTGGTGACCACCCGGTAGAAAACAGATATATCTGCTCATGGGAATGTGACAGGAAAAAAAGAAAAGAAAAGGAATAATTTTACAGGAATAATGTTACAGGATCCCCAGTGCAGTGTACGTGGCACATTCCCATTGTGTTGAAAGTATGTTTTTGCTTTGGAAGATGCTGTTCTGTGCTTCACAGAAAATGGCTGTGATCAATAGGTAGTGAATGTAGCTCAGTACTCATAGCAAGGCCTGAGGCCTCTGCAACCGATTCCTGTGAAAAAAATTGGTCTAAAAGGCATCAGACCCTTTGCTGTAGGTCTAAACTGACAGAAGTCAGCATTTTCAGGCCTCCTTTCTACAGTGCAGTTGCCATGCTTACACACTGCTTTAAAGGGGGGAAAATTACATTTGTTCTGAAAACGTGTCTATGCTGTGGCCTTGCCTCTTTTGTGCCAAAATAAGCAATACAAACAGTGTAAGTTTTCTGATTTTTCTGAGAGTAGGGAAAGACGCATACATTAGAAGGATTAATCTGCAAGTATGCTTTGATTCACAACCAGTTATCTTTAAGGAAAGCTCACTTACTGCATTAGGGAAATTCTAGTTTATGGTGTTTCTGTACAGTTCTTCAGTTCTGGGTGTTAAATGTAACTGTTGGCTATGTGGGTGGAGGAGAGCATGCAGAAGTTGACTGTCCTTAGTATTTTGTGCAGTAATTGTTTTCCAAGATGTGTTTTTTTTGTATTTTTATTTTATGTGACATATATTAGGAATTTTTAAGCACGGGGTAAGGAAATTGTGGGATATGAAAATAATCGACAAATGGATATCAAGAACATAAGGCCCTGGAGTGATGAGGGAATTCAGTCTCACACGCCAAGGTGCTAATGCTAAAAAGGCATATCTCCCTGGCAAGAGATGATTCCATCGCTAGAAGGCAGAAATGGCAGAGGCAGTGAGCTGCATGTGTTTACATATCAATGAGCTCCGTGTGTTTGTATATTTTTCTGTTCCTTGTTTGTGTGTAGAAAGGAACTTTTAAAATAACTCATTTTTGATGAATCAGCCTTGATCTGAGTCCTGTAATTGTCTTCAAAACCAGCTCAATTGGGCTGGTTCCCATGGAAAGAGCTTCCTAACAGTATGTGAATGCTACGCAAACACAGTAGTCTCTAAGCACTAGTTTGGCTGTTATTTGGGAATGGGTAGAACTCTAATTAGAAAGAGGAAGGACTTATATATCACATTGAACATGAGGTATTTGCTGGTCCTTGTGTAGAAGGAGCTGTTTTCAACTGCTGTGGAGATGAGCAAGTGCTAAGTGCTTTTTCCATCCGTGGGAATTAAAAACCAGGTATGCTTTCCACCCAGTCCAAAAGTACTCACTTTTTGTTCTGCCAGACACTGCTCAAACTATGGACTAGACATGGCCCCTTCCACCTTCTTTGGTCTTAATGGGCACGCCAACTTAGTGAACTAAGTACTTACCAGATTGTACTGTGCTAACCATAGCCCTTTCCATAATATTTCAGCTCCTGTGTGGGAGGGCTTGGTCAAATTTTAGCTTAGCTTAAAACATAAAACCAGTGCTGTGTATTTTCTTAGCCATCTTAAGAACAGGCCATTAATTACATCTGTGAAGATGCTCAGAACACACAGGCTATTTTGCTGTAAGAAAACAACCCTGAAATACAAGTTTTGACAGTCTTTTTTATGCCCAACAGTACAAACCCAGTAGGTTCAGCTCAGTTTTTTACCTTAATTTGATGTTGTCCCCTAGGAGATACTTTTTATGTGGTCAGGTCTGGATGTTCAAATCCCATTTGATATACTTGTGTTGAAAACCATCCCTGTTCTGTTTATTAATCAAAGAAAAAAGAAAAACAAAACAACTGTATCTGATCTTCAAAATAAATAGGGGAGAAACATGCATTAGTGTAAATATCCCCACATGAAGTGTATGAAAGTACACATGCCTTGGGAGCTACAGTGATCTTCTGCTAAATACTTGGCTTGTATTTACATTCCAGTTCTTTCATAAAGATGACAAATCTGTTTGCTGTTCTCATGTTTTCTGGAAAACAAACAGCTTTGCAAATAGTAAGGATGAAAATAAAGCAAGAAAATGAGAAAGTGATTTACATCAAAGTTCCACGTACTTATCATCATAATGGCCACTATGCTGAGAATTTCAATAATTATTCTTAACCTGCTAAATGACTCTAAGATTAACTTGGTTTACATAAAAAATAAATCTCATTAAGAGTCTCGAAAGATTTGTTTTTCCGTCTCTTGATGTTTTTAAGCTTTCCGTTTTCTAGGCACTCTGTTTTTCCACTTTAGCTCATTAACCTAGGCACTAAAATACTCAGTTTGTCCTCTATCATCTTCAGGCCTGAAGGTTAATGACAGGATGCAGAAAGCTTTTGAAGAGAGAAACAGATTTCAGAGGCATATTTTAATAGATTTATTTAAAATGTAGTACTGTAGCACATGGACAGATAAAATATGTAAGCTATAGAATTAAAGCTGTACCTCTCAGGACCTAGGGTAATAATCCAGGAGGAATACGTAATAGAGATGGTCACAGTCATTTGCACTAAGCTACTTCGGAGAAGTACAATTCAAGGAATTAAAAACCTGCTGCGGTGTCTTTCCCCCTGCCTCCCCTGGTAAGCCTTGGTAGTGCAGATGAGCTGCTGGCACATAATGGTAACAGAAGAAACAGTTCAGAAGCTTCACTAATGAGCTTGTTAATTGTTAGAATCAATAAAGCCTGACTGTGATCATACTTACCATGAAAGCATTCAGCATAACTCAGCCCATGTTCTCAACAGGGCTCTCTATAGGCAGGTACTTTAAGACCTTTCCATATCCTTGGTGACTTTTAGGAACTCTAAGTAGGGTTTTTTTTATGGTCGAAGGGATGAGTTGCATTATTGTGTCGTTTGTGTTCCCTTAGCATGGCAGTAAAAGATTACACAAGCGCAGATGAAGGCAGGTGTCCTGCGGACCATCCTGAAATGTAAAAAAATGCTCAGTCCCTGAGTGCCGTGGCTTTTCTGTCAACAGCTAGAAGGAGCATAGGGGAAGAAGTGCACTTTTTGTCTGGTGCAAGGTACAGTGTGTCAGTGGTAGCAGTAATCTCTGCAAACAAGGTGTTAAAATTCTTCATTGTGGCTTTGCGTAAAGGTGTAAGTTGATGAAATATTAAATCTAGGGAGTCTAAATTCCTTGGTGTGGAAAGAAATCTAGAATAGCCATAGAATGCAAACAGCAGAAAGGCTTAAACTTAAACTTTGTTGTACAAGGTGATTATTCTAATTAAAAAAGTTACTCGATAACAATGCCCAAAATGGGAAAATACTAGGGAAAAAAAAAATATTCCAAGTTTGTATCAATTCTGTCACATTGAAACAAGGTTTGTATTTTTCCGGGATGTTTTGTAAGTTCTGTTGGAAATAGGCCCCAGATGAATTGCATAGACATAGAATCAGAGAATCAGCGAATCAACCAGGCTGGAAAAGACCTTTAAGATCATCAATGGATAAGCCCATGTATGTTTGAGATCAAATTGATTACAATTATTTAGTGTTACAAGATCTGGCTGTATAGGATTCAGTGTGAGGATGTGAATTGGTGCTGCTTGTGTTGCAAGTTGAGCAAAACCCATGTAAATGAAGTTTGTCTATCAACCCAGGCTTTTAGAAATCAAAAGAGCAATTCAGCAGCTTAATTTTCCTCCCTTTTCCCCACCCTGTAAGTCATTAAAAATAATGGTTTATGTATTTTTGATCTTCAGAACTGGCATTGTCCACCTTACACCTAGGAACAGCTTTACCCTGTCAGACCAAAGACCTGAGTGCTTTGCTCTGACAGTGACCTGTTGACCTAGGGCATGGGATAGGACAGATGTGTTACACTATCATTGTCTGCAGTGACTGCGTTAATAAATACAAGAAGGATTCACCTAGTATTTTTATAGTTTGCATGACATTGTAATATTACCATATTATCCTAAAGCAAAGGAATATATGTGTTAGATATATTCTGGTTTTGTTGGGTTTTTTTAATCCTTTAGCACTTTCATGTATCTTTCTGTCAGACTTCACTGTTTGTTCAGCATTTGAAAAAGCAATTAGTATTTAAAATCACTTCCCAAGTAAAGCCTTTTTTTGTCAGTTTAGTGCAGTTTTTTGCATTTAACCAAGCAACTGTTGTTGACTCTTTTTTGTTTCCTGATTTGTACATAACTGCAATGTTTTGATGGATTGATGTTTAGTTCTTATTCCGTTGTTTGGCTGTTTAATCATAATAGCTTTTTTTATCTTTTTGAAATGTTACGATAGATATTATGCATTTATTTTGAGCCTTTAACATAGTGTCATTAAGCACTCTTCCTGCCATTTGCAAACATCCCTTTCACAGTGCTGCTTTGTTTTTTTCCAAACTTGCAGGTTTTCTGTAATTGCCATGCTGAATGTAAATATCAATAATAGCTATCTGGCTTTTCCTTAGCCTTGTTTCTTTAAAATGAAGTTAAAATGCAATAGCAAAAAGTTCCTGAGTACTAGTTCTGGTATGCTGTAGTCACTGCTTGTGCTGCTTCAATTTCATGATTTTGGAGCAGGATCCAGTGTTTAGGAGCAAGTCAAATGTTACTTTCTGTCTGACGGAGAAGTTATGGAGAAATTACTTTTTTTTTTTTTTTAAGAAGAGGTTGCTTCCTCCCCTCCCCCAGGTGGTAGTCTGTTATGGTATATAGAAAACGTTATGGTGTGATGCCCAATTTAGTGGCATTTTCCCAGTCTCCATGGAGGTAGCTGAGCTGTCTCATTATTACTGCATTTATTGAACTTGCAGTGTTAAGGCCATTTTTCAACCTGTTAAGTCACTCTTTGCCGTTCCTGTTTGGCATCCAGGGATGCAGCTGTAACGTGTAGCTCCTGCTTAGGCACAGAGCCGTCATTTGAGAGAGAAAGCAGCATTCTAATCCAGCTAGGCTTCTTGAAAGTGTGTGTGTCTGTAGTCCTGGTTTCAGGTTTTTGAATAAAACTTGGAATAGTTTTTTTCCTCCCTCTTCAGACTGTTCCTCACCATTCAGTATCTGAGTTCTTGCCAACTTGTCTTACTTGTTTCTTAAGGATACCAAGCTTTCACACTTTGCACCACAGACTGCCTCAGTCCAAGTTGCGTACTCTGCTGATCTTGTATGGCCCTAGATTTTGAACTATAAAAAAAAAATTAAAAGCTTTAAAACTAAGTATGTCAAAGCAGCAGCCAATGGTATTCTTTAGAGATCTTTGGCTCATCTTTGGAAACAAAGTTTTAAGCTACAAGAATCATCTAAAATTTCTCATTTAGTTTTATGGACCTGATATGACTGTGTCATATTACACTCACGCCAACCTGACTGAGCTTTTGAGAAGTGCAATTTGAGGCTCAAAAATTAGTCACAGAAATTGGCAATAAAAAACAAATGAAGTCAGCATTTGTTTCTAGAGCTCGTAAATACTATTGTTATCCCTATCGGCATTATCATTGTCAGTTACTACCTCATTATATTTCACTGACTTTAAATAAACACGAGCTGCTATCAGATGTAAATTCAGTGAAAAAACCATCAGATGGGAGGAAGTTATTTAAAGGCCATGATTTCTCTCTGAAGAACTGTTCGTTTCATGTGTGGCAATGTATGATGTTAGCGGTTACTGCATAAGACTCACTTTTCAGCTGGAGACTTGACTCTGAAAAAAGGCACAGAAAAAAATAACTCTTCTTGTCAGCAGTTTACATGGATCTCAAAAGGTGCAGTACCTTCACCTAGCTTACCGTGAGTCAGCTTAATACTTACCTGACTTACCTTTATAACCTCATGGATGATTCTGTAATAGAGATCGCATGACAATATAGGTTTTGGAATACCTAGTCACAGGATTTTTCTTCTGTGTAATGCTACTACAGTTGTCCTAACCAAGTCCTTTCATTCCTAATCTGTGGAATTGTTACAGTATATTTTCGGTACCTAAACAATTTTCTTGCTCTTTCCAAGGCAGGAAGTGTCACTGGTTAAAGCTAGTTATTCTCAAGTTCTGTTTTGTCAAAGAGGAGCTATTTCCTTTTCTAAGACAATTAGTGGATCTTCCCAAATCTACTGGCTTTTCTTGCTAGATGCAGATCATTATTAGGAAGGCAATGCAGTGCACAACAGCATTCAACAGTATTAAACTTCAGTAATAACTGTCCAGTTCCAAGGACTGACAGAGTGAAACAAGTGGCGCAGCCATGAATTAGTCCTTGCCTCATAGCCAAAACCAAATCCTTGCACCTTCATGTGTGTGAAGCTCCCCCCCAGTCTCTTCTACACAGCCTTTCCTATGAGACATTTCATAGTTGGTCTCAAAATAACAGCTTTCCTTTTGAGCCCTTTTATCTACTGTTGTTGACAGCTGCAGTAATTTACCCATGGCACAAAGTAATGTTTTGCTTGGGTTTCTTTTTTAAAGTTGATTCATGTTTACATTGTTAATTTTCATAAGCATTAGTCGTTCTTACAGTAACTCAAGACACAGAACGCACACAGTAGTGTTGTCCTTGATGTTTTCAGTTAAGCCACTGTCTGTTAGCTTTAGTAGGCTAAAGAGTTTGTATTTTTCCAGTGTTAACAGTCCTCTTTCTTATAGCTAAATCTTGGTTTTCTGCATAACTCATCTCTGTGTCTACCAGGGCTCATCCGCATCTCCTGTTGTTGCCCTGTGAAGCTGGGTAACGGTTTATTTTCACTTGACAGTCCACCACACTAGTTAGGCCTGCTCTGACCTCGCATAGCTGTGCTGTCATGCCACAGCCAGGTGTTCTCACTGGAGCTGTGTGCCTCTGTGGATGTGTCCACGGTTAGTATTTTAGGTTATGTTCTAGATCCTTCTGCTACACTGAGATGAGTCACTCCATTTCTCTCCCTGTGAGCACAGGGAGCAATTGTATATGGCAGCACAGGACTGCAGCACTTCATTTCATTTCAGGTAGAGGGCTCGGTATGGAGTACCACTACAGCAGCTTGGGAAGAAGTGATCTGCTGACTAGCCTAAATCCCTGGCTAAAAAAATAATGAAGTGCATGGCAGTTAAAAATGTGGTAAAGTATCTGAGGACAGATACAAGCTGACTACAGTTAGGGCATAGTCTTCCAGATAACTGACGGAAGTCAAAGAATCATCTTACAAATGCTGTCCTGAAAAGAAATCCTTGTTTGTCCTTCCATACAGACTTCCTGTATGTCACGGTATCAATTCACCAAAATGTCAGGGCAGAGCGCAGAGAGTCACAAACGTCCACGTATGACTTACATCTCCCAACTTGATCAAAATGGGTGTTTCTCGTTCAGGCAGGAGTAAAGGCCACCAAAAAAAAAAGCGTCTTTTTATGGGCCAGGATTTTTTTGTGCCTATCTGAATAATAATCCTAATTCTGTTATGATTCACCTGCTTTCTAGGCAAACTGTATTTAGGCTTTTTAGGAGATAGAGAACCACCGACATGTTGCTTCAAGCACTTGGTTCCCACTGTTCCTGGTGTTTAGTGAGTGTAACTGTTTCGCTGTGGTCGACCATACTTTTAGTTGGCCTTCGAGGGAGTTATTTACAGAAGACAAGTACAAGTCTGCTCTGGAATCTCACTGCACACCTTCTCAGTCCTTTCTAAGCCAAATCATACTTAACTCCCTGCCTTTGAAGTTTAATTGCTCTTTCACCATATCTGCAATTAATAGAAAGGTGGAAACAAAGTAGTGAATTGCTCAGGGCACTATTACTAGATAACTTCCAAATCAGCAGCACTCCTCCTAAGCACATCCACTTTTCAAAAAAGTTAACAATTTTTAGCTTTCTCAGTGGAGTATCAACCTGAATACAAAACTGTGAATACAACACATTTTAAAAGCATCTGGCATAAATTTATGCTCCTGACATTTGGAAACATGCCCAAAAGCCAGACAGCACTATGAAAGTGAACACTGAAATGAAATTGTGCCCTATTTGTTCCCCACATTCAGTCTGAAACTACACATAAAGGGAAATTCACCAACAAATAAATATACTGTACAGATAATTTTAATTAGAATAGCACCAAGACATAATGTGTAAAAATACATAAATAAATGAGACAAAACCAAAACTAATATAATGAACCATATATATATATATATTTTGCAGCATGAAAAATCCAAATTGGGGGTGCTGTCCCAAATCGTGCTGGTTTTGATGAAACTGCCTCAGACGAGAAGCAAAAATCCTTCCGTAATGGAGCTGTTTTCTGGAAATGACTACCTCCCTGGTTTTTGGATAGCTAATAGCAGATTCAAAGCAGCAAGTAATAATAGACTATAACCATTTCAGTCTACTGTTCTGTAAGCTGAAGTTAGTTTCAATCTTCTTGGAACAATGAAATGCCAAATAAGTATATTTGTCTTCGAGCTTATGACCTGTAGTAGGCTTTAAGGCATACCAGATAATCAGCTTGCACATGACTAGAGGCAGTTAGAACACCACTGACAGACTGGTGTCAAAATTATTGTTACAAGAAAGAAACTCGAAAGTCAACTAAAAGAAAACTATTTTCTACCTTAAAAGGAAAAATAAACTCTTAGGCAAGGCACCATCTGCACAATACGTTGGCAACACATGCCACACACTGTAGACAGCGTGGAACTATGTGGCTGTGTACTGGAGTGAAGGCCTAACCCTCTACTTTTAATGTGCTGTTTACCCCTTAAATTTCTTTTCTCTTTTACACTTAGTTGGCTGAAGTAGCCCAAGCAATTAAGGAAAAGTGAATTTGCCTTATAATCTACACTTGGAGTAGTTCTGCTTACCTTTTCTCATGTCACTGATGCAATCGGGGTATTTGGAAACACTGGAAACCAAAGAAAAGTGCAATGATGGAGACCAATAATTACAATTTTAGACAGCAGAAAGTTAACAGATTCTGTGTCACGAGGAAAGTATGTGATTTAGTTACTTGAAATAAGCAAAGATTTTTACTGTAAATAAACCAAGCAGAATGTAGTCAAAATGGAAACTAAAATCTCTATGAAAGCAAGATCATCTTAATTTTCCTGGGGAGGGCAATGGGAAGGGTAGAGAGGAGCGAGGGGAAGGAAACAGGACAGAGTTCTGAAATATCCTGGGTTGCCCATATCAGAAATAAAAATATCAGCCTAAGGAATAGGAGGAGGAAAGTGCATAATTTAACACTTTGGTCTGCCAGCCTGACAAATTCAGAATACATGAACTGAAGCAAGCTGGAAAAACGACCCAAATGTTTTGATATATTTAACCTGCTTAAAAACACGCAGTCGGATTTCATAGTGATGGTATTTGTTTCTGAATATCACACACAAAAAAAATCAAAAACAAAACAGGGAACAGCTTTCCATGGATGAGACTTCCATATTTATTGTTATTCCATGTGCATAGAAAATGGCAGTGAAATTTCTTATGAAATAGGCAGGGAATGGGAGAGGTGCAGATATATTGGACTGGACTTTGTGCTTCAAAATGACACTATTCAGCTTTAAAACTTTTTTTTTCCTTTTAAAATTTATAACATTTTCTTGGATTTTTTTTTTTTTTGTGCATGATGTTTCAAATTCCTTTCAAAATGACGCACTGCATTACAAATGGATGGCACTTTAAACCAACGTGGCATTTCCATATTTACACCAACAGCAGAAATGTACAAGACGTAGTAGCATACAATCGTGACATTTAGTAATAGCAATAAAACAAGGGCAGCCATTTTATTTTTTCTGTACAAACTATCAGAACGAGACTTTTATTCACATAAAAAAAAAGTCATCTTTAATTTGCTCTGACCTACACACTTCCAAATTCATTTTCCTCAATTCTCAAACCTTTCATCACATCGCCCACACCCTCACCAGACTATAGGAGCTACAAGTAATTATACCTAACATCTAAACAGAGCAAAACCCATCCTTTCCAGTTTTTCTTCCCGACAATTCCTCACTCAAAAAAAACATTAAAAAAAACCACCCAAAAACATCTTCCTTGTGCCTTCTTTCATCTTTCACGTTTCATAACCAAAACACCAAAAGAGGCAATTCCATTCCTTCTCACGCAAGATGAGGAATACACTGTTGTTATTGTTTCTCTTTGATGCTACACCCAGGAGTCAGGTGAGCCTGGGTACTGTTCTGCTCTATAAGAAGATCGTCGAGTGGAATAAAAGTCTACGTAATTTGTGGTTGATTTCAGTCCATATTGTGTTGTGTAATCTGAAGAAGCAGGAAAGTGAACTCGGTCATCAAAATATGGGTCTTCATAGCTGTGTGGGGACTGAAGATACAATCTGTACGCATCATAGTTTTTTCTGTTGGTGTCTTCTTGACTGTAGTACAATTGCTGATGCTGTTGACAGAATGATGGAAAAATAGGCTTTCAAAATATTACTAGCAGAGAAAATACTCATTTCTCAAACTTGCACATCGTACAGAACCTTTCCCTAAAACGTTAAGTGCAGCTCAACCAGTGATAACAATAACATTGGTGTCACCCTCCAGTGAGGTACAGGAAATGTACCTCATTTGTAAATTAAACTTAATGCAGGAAAAAACTCTGAGCCTGCCTCCCTGTCTCCTCCTGCACTCATTGGGAAGCCAGTAACTTTTCCAAAAGTAACCTTTTTAGAGCATGAGCAGAAAGTACAGAACCTGACCATACCTACCAAAAATGGACCCCAAACCCATCCAAAGTCAAATCAAGTCAGAAAAGTAGTCTCAGATCCCAGTACAAGAGCAGGCTAAAATACAGGACTATAGGACTATAGAAAGACACAGAGGTCACAAAAGTACATAAGCAAGTGCCAGTAAGTCATGTCTAATAACAAATTCACTTTGCTATAGACACACTCTGTAAAAAGGCACTCTACTATTACAGAGTATGCTCAAACTCCCTGAAGCTCCACTAAACACTGAACACAGTCTTGTTATCTCTGTCACTTCACAATAAAATTTTGGAGTCACCTGTAGTCGTCTGTTTTGTTCTCTTGCTGGTGAGGAATAGGAACTGATGTAAATTGGTGAAGCTTTGCTGGAACCTGTGAGAAAACAAGTTTATGGCATAAACTTCAGCCTCTATGCTTTTGTCTGTAAGTCTATTTGCTTCTACGTTACCCAGAAGAAATTATGTAGTGCCTAATTAAATCTCCAGATTTTAGTATCTACTAATAATATAATACAGCAACACAATACAGGCAGGTTTTTTTCCTTCAGCAGTAGTTAATCTGAAAACAAAGGGGTTTTGTGTTGCTGTTCTCTGTTTCACAGATTAATAGCCTTTAAAACAAAATTTCCTTCTCTCTATTCACTACCATCTCTTTTTTTGCATCAAATAGTAAGGAAAAGATGAAATCTTGGTATAATTTAATAACATAACAGTATTAAATTACAGTAATACAGAACCATACATTACTGTTTATAATATATATATGATGTGCATAATAAAACAATTTTCTGTAATAGGATTTTAAATATAAATAAAAATTCCAAACACCTCTCACCTCCCACTATATGAACAGATCTTCTTTATTCTGGTAATGTGTGCAATTTTAAAGACAATAGAAGTGACAGAAGAAATTCCTGTGCTGTTCCACAAGCAGTGAGTATAATGAGTAAAAATGGAAAACAACATTAAATGGTAACAAACCTGCCAATGCAACTGTCTCTACTATTACTGTATAAACTGCTCATATAAGGAATATTTATGTATTCCAGTTGAAAGTTCACCTAACCAGTATCTTACCAGTATATATGTCTTTATGGGTAATGACATGTCCTTGGTTATTATAATACTGCATAGAAGGTTGCGTTCTCTCATATTCAGAGCGGGGTTCTCTAATTCCTAATAAAGCCGGTGATGAGGACGTGCTGCCAACTGATGTAAAAGAAAAGATTATCAGTGGGTACAGCAAAAAGCTTTCTCATACCTAATCTCCTCTTCATTCTCTCCTCATCCCTTCTTCCTCAAGGATTAACAAATGAGGAAAATGTAGGTAATGGACAAAATGAGTACAGAGTTCTTCCTGGAGGAAGAACCCCAACAACAAAAGCTATCAACCATGTAGCATGAGATAATACGTTAATGGTGAATTACTGCTCTATAATGCTTACAGCTGAAATAAGAGACCTTACCCATTTCAGTTTGCATATGACTTAAGCTGCATTTAAGACAACACTCCCACTACCGTTTATGATTTTATATGTTACACTTAAACAGAATCTTTAAGTTCATATTATCACTTGGGACAGGACAGAAGAATTTACAGTCTGCCTGGCTGAAGGGCTCCATGTATACACTCGTATTACTGTTCTTTGATTCGCACACAGAAGCATATCTTTGGCACCTTGTGCTCCATTTGGCTGACAACCCTCATAAGACTGGCACAATGATCAGCTCAGTCTCTACTGTGGTTGTAAATGTTTTGTTTAACCGTCCCTCTTTTACAGACACCTCAGGTTCTGCTGGCTTAGAAAGACTCCACACAGGAGAAAAATACCTAAAAATAATTTCTAGAAATTTGACTTCAAAATGTTGATCAATTAGCTGTGTCCATTACATCATAGCTCACAATTCTGTGTTGTTATGGATAGTTTAATTACATTATCCTGCATGTTCGTAGCTAAAAAAGCTAAATTTGGAGGTGTCATGAGAATTCTGATGGGTGTGTTAATGATGGAGCGACTGAAGCTGCTGCCACAGTGCACTCTGTGGACATGTACTCTACACCAGACTTCCACCTTGACAGCTTAAACTGGTTCATGCTCAGGAGCAGAAAAGCAGACACTTCCCATTAGAATTTTCTACTAAGTGTTCTCTGAAGTATGACAGCCTCAATACTATGCAAGAGCTGCATATCTTAATTCCTACTGGTAGTTCAAAGAACTGGAGAAACATAGTTGTTCTGCTAGCAAATCTTAGGAGAGAAAGCACTGAGATGAGAATCAGACAGTAGGTACTGGTATAACCTTTTGCACTTTGGTAGAATCTGGTCAGTTCCCTGAGCCTAAGCTGTGTTTGCTTCCTTGCTTATTTTGAGAAGATACTGTTGGCGCTTGCAGTAGACACAAAGTAATCTGTGTCAAAGCAATCTGTGTCAAATAGTCTGTGATTTCAAGGTGGTGGTTTGGTTCCAGTATGTGCAACTTGGCAACTAGGCCTAAAAGTAAAAACCGTCCTTCAGTATCCTATATGGTTTGAGAGTGACAAAGACACTTGGTCAGGACATCCTTTTAGATGAAGGGCTGGGAGAAAACCAAATGTATAACACAGTAAGATCAGAATAACAGATCCTCTGTAACTGGTGAGGGCAGTCTGCTGTTGTATGGCACTAAACAAAGGCATCAGTCCTGTCTGTTGTACTGTACTACTGGGCACGAAAGACATGCTTTCCACGAATTGTGAGACTGCAGCTTGAATTGCATTAAGGAGTAAGTGGGAAGATTTGCTCCCAGGTGCTTCTTATCCAAACTACACTGCTAATGTAGAGGAGTCCACAAATCCTCTGGAATCCAAAGCCTGCCAACATTAACAGCTCAGGTAACATTAAGAGTATGTGAAGTACTTACGTTTAAATATAGAAGAGAGACGACATGACCCTCATGTTTTATACAGAATTAGTAGGAAACTGAGAGGCTATTTAAAAAAAGAAAAAAGGATACCAGGTACCCCTTCAGGAAATCTCTCTACATTTCCTGACTGACCTGACTGTATGACAGGTGACATCTGTTGATTTGCTGTTGATAAGGACGGATGTGATTTGAATCTCTCTCGCTCTAGTGTTGACACTGGTGTAATAAAATGACTTTGATTCCATCCATCCTGTGGAGTGGCAAAAAAAGAGAAGAACCTCAAAATAAATCGCTTTTCATTAAATCAGGAGGTTTTGTAGACCTGTTTTCCAGTGTAGGCTAATTTTGTAATTTACCTTTTTATAAATGCTCCGGAGATCTCGGTATTGCCATAATGTATTCAGTACCTGGGCAGCTGCCTTGACAACTTTCAGTGACGATCTAAGGAAGTACAGAATATTACATTACTAGAAAGCCACTCTTAGTTCCACTTTAAAAGAACAATATTCCTGAGTTACGTAACAGCCTAAGCCTTGATGCTGTGAAGTAAGTCAGGTCACCTCTCTGGGTCTCACTAATGCCTGCCTGCATTACTGCAGTGTGAACAAAGCTGTGTCAGCAACACAACACCAACAGTCTAGTGCAAAACCTGGAGAACTGTGACAATCAATTCCCTCTCCAGCCTAGAAATTTTCTCTTCAGGTCACCCATGTGAGGAATTACAGATACAAGGGGCGAAATAACTACTGTCACTGTCTGCAGGAATTGGAAATCCTGAAAAGAAACATTCTATTTAGTGCATTTCATGAAAACTGAGATGACATACTTTAAATCACTGTACACAATTCCTAACTGTAGAAAAAGAACAAATAAAAGTGAGCTGGTATTAAAAGTCTCCAGACATGCTCATAGTGGCTTTGTTCTCAGTTTTGCATTGCACTAATGAACACTCATTGGTTGAGAAAACACTTTTCCACTCTCTAGAGAGCAAGGTGAGGAAAACTGCTCTAGCTGTTAGTAAATCAAATCACACTATCTTTTTAAAAAAACCCAACCCACCCA